>JAPERC010000125.1:0-10460 GCA_030411455.1 Arthroderma sp. MBC 290
ACAGTGATGACACTGATACATCTGTCAGCAGTGACAGTCGAAGTGGGGGAAGCAGCCCTCAAAGCTATGAAGGGGGTAGGCTCGGCCGTGATCATCAGTCTCCAGTTCCAACCAGAACCCTTGATTTCACCCATCGAGGAATATAAGTGGACAGTAACAGAAAAGCGGAGAATGTCAAACGACCAACGACCAGCAGGAAGAGCATATCAACTACCCCGGGAACCCCTGACCCTTGACGTCTGGAGCCTTCTTTTCTTTTCTTATTTTCTTTTTCCCCCCCTCGTCCCTTGTCTTCTCCGGGCTAATCACATCAACGCTTTCTCTGCATTGGCTTTCTCCAATGTGATTTCATTTCCCCGAGCCAACTATCTTGTCACGGCTCTTTATTCCGTTGCACCAAGGGCCTTGAAGGCTCTCTATCTTATGACTCTATGCCCGTTTTTTTCTTCCTTCCTGTTTCGACCGGTTACACCTCAACCATGTTGGCTTTCTGGTATTAACCCTGCCGCCGTTTCTCAACGAGAATAACGGCTTTGTTTTATATTTTTACGTTGATGACAACTTACGATCGATCATGAGTCAATGACCCCATCCCCATAGAGATACTATTTTGATATCCCATGCCCACGCAGCGCCGCAATGCGAATACGCGTGAGGTAGCTTTATTTTTACACGAAACTCCCTTGATTTGCTCCTTAACCCCCCACCCATTCAATCTTCTCTTGACTCTCCTTTTTTTCTTATTCAAAGTTTCTTTTTGCTCACTTATGACTTTCATATGCCTTTCCACCGGGTATTCTGGGTTCCTGGGTTTTGAAGTTTGATTTTTACAATTTTGTTCAAGATTGATGACTTAATGACTGATGACTATTTCCTACTCATTTATGTTGTATTCAATGCAAAAATAAGGAAGAAGATAAGACCAGATCGGGGAAAGGAAGACAATAAGTGCAATATATTCTATGTTTATTCTTGTCCTGACTTTGAGACTCTTTCAATGCCGATGTCCTCTTCGAGTATCGTACACCTTTCTTAGAGAACTAGCAGCCGTTAGCCCAGACCGAGAATCTAGGCCAAAATTGAAAACTTTTGGCCATTTAGCCCCCTATCACCCTCGGCATACTGTGCTAATCCCGCAGATATCCCCTATAATGTGTAACGGCTGGAGATTGAATAATGCCATCAATTCTCATGTGCAACCGATAGCAAAATCCGGGCATTTTCAGCACGGTATCCGGTATATAAGGCTCACTAGTATACACACAAAACTACAACACCCTGTGATGGTAGTCGTCGATCATATAGTTAACAAGCCCCCGTTGCGAGCTTAGTCAGCAGGTTAGGCGAGATCGTCGTCATCTGCCAAAAGATCGAGGCTGATAATCACTCCATAGTTACGACGGGAGAGATCAACGCTTGACTCGCCGAACGTCTGACAAGGTGGACGTCATACATATAAATACCTATACTATATCGGGACTGATACTCTTCACTCATAGCTATCGGCTGTCACCCCTGTCAACGATTCAACGACGGCTACGTGGATCCTGTCAAACCAACTCTGCAACCTCTTTGAGAGATCCGTGAATATTGCCGCCTCCCCCTTTCAAATGGACCATCGACAGAACGGCTAAGAACACTTCAAATAAGTTTCAGTCCTACCGGCAGATAAGACCAAGATGGCTGCTTGTCTTTGTGGGACCATTGGGTGCTACTCTGGTAATATCAAGTCCCAAACGGAGCGGGCATTGAAAGATACATAGCTCCGCTGAAGTATTCAGCCCTGATGGCCCGATATATATCCCACTTTTTTGTACTCGCCCTGGGTCTCCGGTTGGCCTACAAGTTCATTCGCCATCCAGGTACCCACCCGACCGGAGATGCGGTAGCAAGGATTGCCTAAAAGCCAATCTTAGGGGAACATCCAGCAGGGGTCTGATGCGAATTCTTGAACCTTTGATTTTACACCGCTTACTTCATTATCCTTGAGCTTTGCATCACGAAGAACATGGCAAGGATATTGCTCAGAAAGACGAGAAGAACGAATGCTCTGAGAGAAGGACGGACTCGTTGTTTGAAAACGAACATGGTGAATTTCTGAGAGGAGAAGGACAAAATATAACCTGCGACCAATCTTCGAGAAATTTTGAACCTAAAAATGCTGAACATATGAGCTCCCCTGCAAAAATTTACCCAATACACCAAAGCATTTTATTTCTGCGCTAATAAATGCTACAACAACGGGAAACGCTCCATCGTGTCAGGTATGGATGTGCGCCAAGAATCAGTGAGCTCCGTTGCGGACGGGATCGTAGTAGGGTGTTGTGGTCTGGTTACCCGTGGTGGGACCTTTGCCGTTCTTAGATTGGCTTTGGCCTGGTGGAAAAACAAGCGATCAGTCGTTCTGTATTTCTCATCGCCTGGGGAAAAGGCAGCAGATTAAAGAAAAAGGAATTATAAGTGGGAGCTTGTCTTACCAGCACTCCCATTGCCGTCTCCACCGTTGCTGCTACCACCGCCCCCTCCTCCTCCCTCTTCGCCTTTCCTGCGGTTGCGATTATTCCGTATATCCCTCGAGCGGAATACACTGTACAACAACCATCCCGTCACCCAATTGGGTCCATATTCACCATCTGTTCGGCCAAGCTCGAAAAACCGGCGGGTAATAGGACCTGCGTTTTCGCGAATGGTTTCTATCCCCCATTGCTGACGTTCTGGTCGGATGTGATGCCAAAAGAATGGTGGTCGTATGCTTGGGTCATTCTGCAGCGGTTCGAGAAGATCGGAACTGTCTCGGTTCATCTGGTAGTAGACGGCTATTGCTTCATCCTGACGGTGTGCTTGTCAACCACTGCACACACTCTTGCACGTTTGCTTAGTGGTTCATAGCCCTCTCTCAAACGCCATTGCGACGTCTATTGTAGTGGCTGTTGGAAAGGACTCACTCTCATAGCCCGGTAGTAGGGTTCATGGTGTGGGTTGTTCGCGTCAAGGCCGAGTGCTTGCATGAACTCGTCTTTCGACACCCTCGGCCCAACAGGCCCCGCCATCATTCTCGACGGGTGGTTTGGGAATGTGAGATGATATTGCTCGATATATTAACCGGACCGACGGCGTATTGACAGATACTTCTCCTTTCTGCTGAACTCAATTTACCTTTAAAGAAACGTCACCTTTCTCCCCTTCTTTTATACATATAAAAAAAAATTTCGCCACACAGCAAGAAGACACAATTTGAGAAAAGTCGGATTAGAAAGTTTCGGGTTAAAAAGAGATCTAGGTATGGCGCGCAAAGCAGTCTTATATCCCGTTTCTACCCCTCTCCTCGACGCTTGAGAGGTATCTATTCCCTGGCAACACCCATTCTGCAGATGCCCTCGTACTTGCCAACCCCGAAATCATCCCCCAAAAGAAAGAAGCACGGGGTTGGACGCGAATCACATATCTCACCGCACATCGAATCGCAGTAGGTTTGTGCTTGGTGCATATAAAAGAAATAAATATTATCATGTGTGACCAGGTTCCGACCCTTGTCCCGACCAAACAACGAGTATGGAAGATCCGGACGGGGCCTTAGATTCCCGCATCCCTTGCCGTATAACATCATAGCTACATAAACTTCAAAAGAAGCTGCCCGTTCTGTACGCCACGCTGATCTGTAACCGCTCCTCCGGATCTTCTCCCTTGACAAAAGATCATCTGCGGGTACTATCACCTCTCTATCGTGGTCGAGATGGGATTCCCGTGATGGAAACCAAAAAACAAAGCATAGTCTTCCCTTCATCTCGGGGTCTATTACAAGGCGAAACGGCCACATTTTTTCACCCGAGCCCGTTTCTAAAACAGGGCGAGCCTACTTGCGCGTGGTTAAAAGAGACCTCTTGCATCCGAGATGGCACATGTACTACAGCCGCTGTAGTATCACTTCAATTTCCTGCTCTGTGCTCTCCCTTCCCGCCTCCAGGCTGTCCTTTTTTTTTCCTGTTCGAGTGGTTGGTTACCGTCACACAACCGGGCCATAGCCCGTTATAACCGTTGACTCTTGTCCAAGCCCAGAGAAGCCGTGCATATCACTTGCCGATTCCGCCAATTCCGTTCACAAAGAAACTGCTACCAGCTCGCTTTATGACAGACCAACATGATATGTCAACTGGACATCGTGGAATGATTCCGACACGCCCGCTATAAAAGACAGAGTAGGTCTACGTGGACGAGTAGGCACTCGAAATTGTAAAACTGGTGTGATAATCCGTTTCTCTGCAGCCCTGATGGGTGTCAGCATGAAGCTTCACTACTCATCTTTTTCGAGTCGTCCAGTGGCAGCCACTGTCGCCTCAATTCCCAAGTCCACGGTTAGTACTTATTAGAATATGCAGATCAACCGAGAGCAAGGGTAGGTAGTAGGGGCTGTTTATGCATAGAAAGCCACTGTAGCTTTCGAATCTGATCTTTTCCTCTTTTCTTTTTCCCTCTCTCTCTTTTTTGTCAGATACACCCCCCATTCACCCCCCCTTGTTTACCAGCGTACGTTTACCCTGGCTTCTTGGTCGCAGGAACCCTCTTCAATGCTACTGCATAATTTCCCTTTTGGTCGCCGTGCTTTAAACCCAGAAACCCGGGGCCCAGTTGAGTAGAGAGCTCTCGAATCAGCTCGCCATCATCGACAGTTTACTTCATGATTGGCCAATACCTCTTCCACGCGGAATAGCTCGCCCAACCGTTGTTTTCCGGAGTCGAGGCAACGACGATGCACGTATGACCAACCAGTCAGTCTACTAACCGATCATTCAACCAATCAACTGGAATATACCCATATCGATTTTCACATCACTCTTATTATTTCCTCTTTCTACCAAGGGACCGTGGAATCCGACCGGAGAAAAAAAAGAAGAAGTTAAAAAAAAGAAAGCAATCGCTTCCTCTTGACTGGAAAAAGCCGAGAGAAGCAGCCGGCCGACCTTTTTCATATCCAGGTATATGCCTGATAAAGGGTTGGGAGAAGCACTCTTGGAGAGGTAACATTAAGGCAGTCGATATGATTGGCCTCTCAAGCAATAGCTTATTTTAAATCAACCTCAATATATGGAAGTTGGGCGCTATGATTTGATAGCAGACTAAGGTATACATATCCAGATATCTTCTGCTGCTTATTTGCTTTTTCTCCTTCCTGCAGTGTGACGTGCCCAAGGGAAAAAAAGAAAACTTGCTTATACGAGGTTGAGAACTATAGAACTATCTATCATGAAGAATGATATCATCGTCAGAGAAAACACCCTTGCTGTGTTGCCCGTTTAGTTGAAAAGCGAAGCTATCCACATATCATCATCCCACCACCACCACCATAAAAAGAAAAGAACTTATGGAGGAGAAGAATTCGTATGACGAAATGAAGTTACCCGTATCCCAAAACGGGACTTTGGCATGCTTCTTCCCATTGATCCCAACCGCTCAAGAATAACCCGATTATGGCCTAAGATCTATATACCAATTAATCTACCTATCCCATCCCACGCATCCCATTCACGTTTTAGAGTCTCGGAGTTGGAAGGGGGTGGGGTTATACCTCGTGCCTCGCTTTCGCATCACCGTCATCCCGTCGTTCCTCGGTAAGCATCCAAACTGATTATATACCCTGAAGAATATAAAAGAGACCGGTATGCCAGGAAGAAGATATGATTCGTCCAGCATAAGCTTCCTCCCAGATGGGGTTTCACGGACTTCTTTAGCCCAGCGTGGTCTGAGACGGTAGCAATAAAGGTGGCAGCCAGTGTAACTGATAGAGAACAAAACAGAGCATTGCTGTGGCTCTATACTTTTTTCTATCCTTTTAATTTTTTTTGACATAAACCTTAAGGAGGGGGGTGATGTATGGGGACTTCGTGGGTAGATGTATGTACTTTGAGGTCCCTCCGAGACGTGGAGCGGGTATATGGTACTTAGATATAGTAGTACTATTAGTTGTTATCGACGGAGATATAGATACGGTACCTTGCAAAGAAGGCCAGGAGCTTCGATAGATGGCTACATCGGGGAGAGAAGGGAAGGGCAAAGAAGTTATGTACAGTATAATCGGCTATTGACATATTATAAATATAGTATCAGACCGGCTTTAAGAGAAAGCCCCGCCTGAAGTATATAGAAAATTGTCTCGATGAGACCAGGAAAACGGGCGTGGAATTGGAATTGAGATAGAGGTCGGAGTCGAGGGTTGGAGTTATTTTCTCGCGAATTTCTCCTCAATCTCAGCCTTCGTAAACCGACGCGTCTTGCTTCGGAGGAGTGCGGCCAGCTCATTCGTGTCCATGCCAATCTGATCGCCGATGGGAACAACGCGTTTGGCGAGATAGACGTAGTCTTTCTGGAGGAGTTTGACTGTGAGCATCAAATAGTCGAGGTTATGGAACACGATGGCCTGTTCGTTCGAGTAGCGGTCTTTCTGCTTGAGGAAAGCAACGGGATGTTCGCGCCAGTGTCTTCTCGGGTTGAGATGGTGAGACGTATGGTAGCCATCATTGAAGCAGAAACGGTTGCTCTAGAGAAGAGTAATTTTAGAAAAATCGTCAGCCTTTTTTTTAGACCAAAAAAATAAATAAATAGAGAGAAATGCATAGAATGAGGAAGAAAGTGGAATTTCTTCTTTTCCAATCCAGGTTTTTTCTTTTTCTTTTTGTGTTTTTTTTTTCGGGTGGCTGCTTTGCAGCTGGTACTTGAAACTCACCGTAACATCTATCAATGTGATACTCGAACGAAAATCGGAATTCGGATCCACCTCGTCCACCAAGGCATGCTGGCCCCAATTGCCAACCATTAACCCAATTCGGAGCTGGAACAAAGGTAGGACGAATGCAAAAAATGTAGCTCTCCAATGCGCCTGTGCGAGGAGATAGATCGCAACGTAGCTTGAGATTTCCCAAAATGCAGCCTTGAAAGCCAGGCGTGGCTTTGACTTGTTCAGGAAATAAAGCGGAAGCTCTAGCCAGACGAAGAACATAAATCGTCCAAGATAGCGGACAAAATGCGTGAAATCATCTCGCTGGTATCGGATTGTGGTGGACAGATCGTCGGGGCCGTTCCCCTCGACGTGGTGGTGTTTTATATGGTGATAGTAGTAAGAGTTCCAGGTGTGGCCCATTAATGGATTGGTTATATATGGAAACAGGCCATCTATAAACCAAAATCTTTTGGCCAAAACCCCATTCATATGAATGTGCTGGTGCATCATGAGAGTGTATGGGCCCACATAGTAGGACTGCATTAACCAATGTGCCACCCCATGAAACCAATTGAAGTTATAGTATAGGTATATGGCGCTTGGAACAGATGTTGCAAAGTATAAGAGTAGATGTGTTAACATCACCACATCTGTCTCGACACGGACTGCCTTCCGTGCAATGTTTATGTACGGCTGGAGGAGATAGGAGTTGAGGAACCCAGGGGCACTGATATTTCCGAGATCCCATGAGGCAAAGACGGTTGGTTCAAAGTTGGGGTGGTCAGGATCGTTTAAGGCATCCAGAGTTTCTATAACACTGTCATCGTCGGTGGAAGGGCGGTTTAGTTCGCTAGAATTGCCTTTGAGATATAGTTAGCACTCAGCAGAGCTCGTCGGGGGGGTTGGATGTTTTCCACCCTCGATTCTACTCACCATTGGAAGCAGACCCTCGTTCGTCATGGCCGTTTTTCTTTCCCTTCCTTGCACGCACAGTAGCATCGGAAGGTCTGGGAATGTTAGCATGACGTAGATCTCGTTTGAGGCTTTGCAGCACCTGCGAATCCGCGTAGGTCAAGTTTGGGTTAATTCGACTTTCGGGGGGTTCCATGGTGAGTGTTCAAGATATTAGCAAGACGTGAGAGAACCAGCCATCACCGTCCACAAAACAGTGTTCGAAAGAAAGGGGTACGGTCGAAATATGAAAGGGTTCCAAGTTTTTATTTTATTTTTTTTTTATTTTTTTCCATCATTGCGATTCTCCTTTCCTTATCAACGGCCGATAGCGTTGAAAGTTTGGAGCTGGCTGCTCCAGTCGACCCATGTTCGGCACTTCACGGCCCTTGTTAAAACGTGTCCAAAACCGCTAGTCCAACTAGCTGGTGGAGTTTGCTGCAAATAATTGGCGTTATCCAGCCGTCTGTTCTGTGTCCTTCTGCAGGGCGTCTTTTGTCCCAAATAACTAATTAGGAGCTCTCTGCTTTTTTCCTTTATCCCCTGGCCTGGATCTCGATCACCTGACCCGTCTTTCCGAACACGAAGCGAATACGACCAGATCCCATGCTGGCTGTTAATCATGCAGATTGCGCTTTTGTTTGTCGAGAGTCTGTCCCTTTGCTAAGAAACCGAGCGAGGACAAGCAAAAGGAAGCAACGGGGTTATAATGTCTTGACCAATCATGGTTAGCCTTGTAAAAAGCTTGTCTTGCTTGTTTTTCTTGTTGTTTATAGAACGGGGCCTTGCCCGAAATGGCCAAGCGGTAAAATAACCGATGCAGAATAACGAGGTGAGGCCGAGAATCTCAATATCCAGAGAAGGCACGCAGATGTTTGTGTTTCAGCTTCATGCTTTCTTTCCCTCTTCATTTTGTCCTCTGCAGCGCTCTTGACAGGTGCGATCGATGCGTCGCATAGAGGGTTGGCCACAGTGGGTGGCTAGAAAGCTGAGGAAATGAATGATATCAGTTGTTGGTCTCGTCTATACCCAACTAAGGAAGCCAATTCACCAAGACAATGCTGTGGTCAAGGAGCCTTGCATTCTATGTCTTTGCTGCTGCTCTAGGCGGAGGCAGTGGTGTAAGTGCGGATAGTGTGCTTGTTTGGAAGAGACAAGACGGCGGAGGTGTGTATAAAGGGGAATACCCCAGATCTGAAGTGGAAGTCTGACCTGCTCACCTTGCAGATGCTACTCCTACTACTGCCAGTGCCATTGAGGCTTCTTCAACATCGGCTGTACCTGAATCTCAGCCTACAGATACCCTCGCACCTAAAGAAGACGACGTCCCCGTCTGCCATATTGAGGATGACAGCCCACTCAAGCCGTTCTGTTTACCTGAAAATGACAAACTCGTCTATGTCGGAGAGTCATACTACGGTATGATCCGAACGACTACCCATCTATCATACTGTATACAGCACGTCAGAAGCTGACTCGAAATCCCTACCAAATGCACAGTGACATGGGACTCTGATGAATTCCCCATAAACTCCACCATCACAATCGAATTGAACTATTTCAACGCATCCGGAAACCACGGGAAATCCGCATTCACGTCTCCGCGTACACCCAACGGCTACGGCTACGTCCCGATAACGATGGAAGAGGACTGGCTCCAGGATGAGTCTTACAACAATCTAACCATATACCTGGTGCAAATCGAGGAAGGCCAAAAGGCACAGACCTACCGTGGCCCTCTTATATCTCTCACCCATCCTCCTCCAAAGCACTATCCGCCTCCGCCTCCCACTCGTCCACCTAACAAGCTGGGTCTCGTGGTCGGTTTACCAGTGGGACTCGGCCTTGTGTTTCTCATCACCTGCGGCCTCTGTATAGGGATGCGCAAACATCGTCAAATCGGACTGGGTAATATCATGGGTAGGCGGAGTAAAGGGTACGGGAGTGCAAAATCACGTATCGAAAGATTGGGTGATGGCAGTGGTAGTCAAAGCCGCCGTGCGGGTAGAAGAGGCAGATCGATCATGCTGGATGACATTGAAGAGAATTCGGCGCACGATTACGCTGATACCCTGGGCCAGGATCCACGTCCCCCTAATGATTCTGATTTGAATCTGCTTAACAACATGGAGAGATGTGAGGGGAGCACCTTTAGGCAGGATATTTCAGGCTTGAAAAGCTGGAGGTAAACCGTTGGATGCATGACGAGTAGGACTGTGTGTAAAGAGCATGATTATTTGCCCATCCTGTCTTCATTCTACACCAGTTGAAAAAGACGTGTGGGTGTAATGGATGAGTTTTGAATGGTGGTTGCATAACTAGAAATATCTTTTTATTAGCCTGCCCTGGGTATCGTACCCATTACGCCAATTATTTCTATCATCTAATTGGACAACTGCGGCTATCGGCCCAGGAATAATCATATCCAATGCCAAAGTAACGATCATGCAAACCTCTTCGATAGAATAAAAAAGTAGAAAACATCGAGTTGTAAGTGTTTTAGTAAGAAAACGAGAAAATAAACATCTTACATCTTACACCTCCACCCTGAACTATAGACGCATCTCCCACCATATAGTCTATTGAAACTTCAACCCAACTTTTTTCATTTTTTTGCAGTTCATTCTTATCAAAAGTAAAACAACCGGGAGCATACACACGGCTTTTTTTTCTGTTATAGTGTGCTGATGAGAGAGGGATGGTAGGAGGAGTAGTAGTAGAAGAAGAAGAAGGAGGGGGTCACAAATCATACGTCTTGCTAGGAGCCTTTCCCAAAGAAGAATCATGCCTTTTTGTC
>JAPERC010000126.1:0-39062 GCA_030411455.1 Arthroderma sp. MBC 290
CAAGCTGCAATGGACGCACTCCGCGAGATAAACCCCCTGTGCCCAACTCAACACTCGAAAATAAACGCCAATGAACCCGCTGAGGACTACACTCATGATAAGAATTCACCTCCAATCCTGGCACCAAGATGGAATGGCAACTCAACCGCCTTCATGTCTAAAGTCCAACTGATGAATGGCTGGGGTGAGAATGAAGGTAACGGGCAATTCGCCAGCAAGCCATGTGGTGTGTCGACAAAAGAGTTTCACCATTGAAGCGATGGCAGCTCTCATGCTTTTGTTGGAGTTAGCTAGCTTAGTTTCACGGATCTCCTTGCTTGAATAAACATCTTTTATTGAGATGTAGTTTGCCTCGAGCCAGGACTTGGGAGTTGAATAAGTGTCGCTTACTTCTCATTACTATCTTGATCCATTCCTCACCTATGCGAGCCGACCATGATCCAACCAGAAGAGCGTATACATCAGCTCGAAGGACTGCTGGGGAACTAACGATGGAAGCTTCAGTATACGAACATTCGGAAATTAATTCAACTTTATGAAGATAATTTGATACCTCCCTTGAGCTCACATTCTCCCGGTTTTTGGCTTGTTGCGAAAGTACGAACACAAGCTAAACTAACTACGCGAAGGGATTTTGGCGTTCCCACAACCGAACCGCTGACGCTCTACGGTGACAACCTCAATACCAATAAGCACGCCAACGAGCCAGACAAATCTCCAGCTACGCGCTGGATGAAGCAAAAAGAATGGTAGATCCGTGACCAGCTCGATAGCGGGCGCTTAAAAATAGAATGGGTTGAAGGACCGAAGAATGCGACTGACGGCTTCATCAAATTGTTTAATGTTGTCAAATACACCGATTTTATCAAATTTCTTCGAATGAAGAATGGGATCCGAGAACCGTCATCCCAATACCAAAACCACTCAAAAGTTATGCTTTTATTGATTCACGGGATGCTACACACTGTTTTATATGAAATCTTCTGTTTATTTATTAGAATAGAACCGTTGAACGGATTATTGAGCAGGAGCGACGTCTCTAGTCCCTGCGGTAGCTAGGACCTAAGGGGGTGTGTTGAGGTTAGTTTCTACCCACCGGTCGGCCCGACTAGTAGTTAGACAGCTCCATCTCGCTACACACGCCAAAATCCCTTCGCGTAGTTAATTTAGCTAGTTAGCCAGCTAGGAATAGAATATTCGCTGTTTAGCTCAATTCTCTAGTGAACACGGTCACCTAGTAGGTAGTCGAGACTATCCTCCATTGCTGACGTGTTTGAGAGTTAGTCAGCGGCTTCGAATAATTTAGTCTCTATCTCATGTATCTAGCTTTTAAAAGGAACAACCAATGCAACTATTACAACTAACTACACTGAAAGGAACTGTTAAATCACCAGCTAGCCAGCTGAGAAGCCCCTATATCAAGGATTCTTTGCCTCAGAGAGAGGAAGCTTTCGTTTTTCTGCGCTAACCAAAGTATGGCATGCGGGAGCCTCTTGGCAGCCAAACAACATCTCTCTTTGGCATCGAACTACAATGAACCAAGGCTACACATAATACTGCTCAAAGTACTTACACAGATGGATGGCTTCATGCGATAATGCCCTGGGAATCCATGCCCTTAGCTATCTCAGAGCCAAAGGGTGCGCAGTTCTTCACTGTTGGCCTTACGGCTCAAAATGCTTAATGCTTGCTTGGCTGCAGCTGGGAGGATCTCGACCTTCCCGTCTGAGGAGCCTCAACTACGCTAAATAGTCGAGGAAACCCCGCGTTGGGTTCACAGTGGAATTCAAGCTGATGCATGTATTATTTTTCTTTAAACCGCCTTCACTATCCGCAGCCAGCGACCGTAAGCCTTCTTCACAAAAGTTGCACGCCTTTTCTTGTGGAAAAATGGGTTTTCGAGACCGTGCAAAGAAGTTGCTACGCGGGCACTCTGATGAACCAGAGGTAGGGTTCGTAAAATATCCTGGCCGCGCAACGTCTGTCATCTAACCCTTCTTCAGGAACCTCACCCAACGCCCTCTCGGCCACCAGCAAAGGTCCCTGCAACAGTGCAGGAGGTGAACCCATCTCCCGAGCCACCTACTCCAGAAGTCGTTCAAGATACCCCTCCAGCGGAGGAGGAACCTAAGGAAAGTCTCTGGGAGCAAGCGTATACCCTTATCCAGCAGGAAAGTCCAAAGCTTATCGAAACATATGAGCTCTTCCTTCTACAATCAAAACGACCAGGTGGGTTCAACTCATTTGACATATAGGGCTACGGGACAGAATCACATTGTGGCAGCACTGTTTTCTGGCCATCGCAATGCTAAGCTTAAAATCATTATTTTGGCTCAATGTCTGATGGCTTGATAGATGAAGAAAGTACGCCAGAGACGCCCCCGACAAAGGCTGATTTCAGGTTCGAGCTTGACGACGTCATCTCTACACGGCTTGAGGCTGTCGAGGCTACCAGGGCACGAATACCCCTCGCTAAACGGACTGTTAGCATACGCGACCACCTCGATAGAGTTGTTGGCTCAGTCCGATACTTCCAGGAATTTGTCGGGCCACTAGTGGGAGGAGAGCCGCATGGCGCCATAGTATGGGCTGGCGTCTCTGTCTTAATTACGGTTAGCTTCACACTTTGTTACCAGTTCTACCTATGAGAGAATATCTGCTAACGACCGATTGCTGGTTAGTTGGTGCTCACCCCTATGGAGCAAAGCAAGGCCGCACTTGAGGGCCTCGCGTATATTTCAGAACTTCTCGTACGCTGCACCGCTAGGGAACAGGTATACTCATCATGGGCAAACAAAGATAGCGACAAGGCTGCCCTCGCTGATTTGAGGGCGAAGGTAAAAACTAAAACTATTGAATTATACGCTGAGATATTGAAATATCAAATAAGAGTTGCCTGTCAGTACGCTCGCTCAGCTATTCACAGGATCGCGCGGAATATGGTCCTTGCGGATGGCTGGGAGGGTGTCCTTGCCGGAATTAAAGACATTGATCAGGATATCGTGCGTGGTCTTCGAGAAGTAGATGCCGATATTCTGAGGAACATAGATGAAATAGTTGTGGGCTTGCAGCCACAGATCGAGAAGATGCTAACGTTGCAAATCCAAACAAAGGATGACACTGAGGTATATTTTCATTCGCGATAGATATCCGTCTTGGTGTCCCGATTTGCTAATATCTTTCGTCAGTTCCTGAGGCAAGAAAAGTATCTGGAGAAACTCGACCGTGCCCCTGCAGCATATAACTGCTACGGTTCCGATGGACAGGCGCCAGTGTGTTTCCCAGACACTCGTGTCAATATCCTTCAACAGCTCAAGGATTGGAGAGATGGTGTAGATTCAAAACCGGTACTCTGGTTATACGGAATGGCTGGGACTGGCAAATCTACCCTCTCGAGGACAGTTGCTACTCAAGCAGCAAACGACGAGTGTCTTGTCGGCAGCTTCTTTTTCAGCAATGGAAGCCAGGGCAATGGCAAAACATTATTCACCACTTTAGCATCGCAGCTAGCAGAACTCACTTTCCTTGGGTCTGGCGTTCGGAGCCAAATCAGCAAGGCTATCGCTGAGGATCCAGATATTGGAAAACAGAACTTTCAGACCCAGTTAAAAAGGCTTATTCTGAAGCCTTTGTCAGAGGAGACCGGGGGTACTATCTGGTCATATCCACTGCTCATTGTTATTGACGCCCTTGATGAATGCAAATCTCAGGCAGATGTAAAACAGTTGCTGACAGCCCTTGGGGAATCCAAGGACGCATTGCGGCAACTAAATCTACGGTTTCTCATTACCAGTAGGCCTGGTCCACCAGTTACCAATTTTTTCAGTCGATTTCTGGTGGACGCTCACCAGGAACTGGACCTTGAACTTGCTGCTCAGGATGACGTGCGCCATGATATTGAACTGTATATTGGGGCTCAACTGTCCCAGATCCAGGAGGACTATGGTCTCGACATCTCCTGGCCTGGCAAAGAAGCTATCGAATCCTTGGTGGGGAGGTCTGGCCGATTGTTTATTTACGCCGCCACGGCATGTCTTTACATTGAGTCGTCGCCCATATCTCCAGACTGGGGTCTGAAAGAGCTTCTAAAATCGGAACGAAACCAACAAGAGCCACTACGACACCTCTACACGATGTATGAACAAATAATCTACAAGGTGATCGGGGAGCCACCACACACTAATGTGGAAGCGACCGCCCTGTTTAAACGGGTTGTTGGCACTATCGCCGTTCTTCGCGAGCCATTGAACCTCACCACCCTTCAAGCTCTTCTACACATCCCTGAGGAGCAGATTAAACCTCTTCTAAATCGTCTTCGGGCGGTCCTTGAAATACCCTCTGATGCTACTTCCCCAATTAGACTGCTACATCTTTCTTTTCGTGATTTCCTCCTTCAACAATCTGGACCCGATTTCTGCATTGATGAGCAAGAGGCCAATGAGGTTCTTCTAGGAAAATGCACTGACTTGATTCACTCCCAGCTGAAGTACAATATATGTGGTTTAGAATTGCCCGCTACACTAGAAACTGACATTGATCAAGCCCTTGTCGAACAACACATTTCTGCGGAGGTAAGGTATGCGTGTTTGAACTGGGTGAGCCACTTGCAACAATGCGATAGGCCAGGCGATAATGGTGTTGTCCCCCAATTCATCGAACAGCATTTACTTCATTGGATTGAGGCTTGCTCGTTGATGAAAAAGGTTGACGAACTTGTGATTATGGTTCAAGCCCTGAAAGATTTATATAAAGTGTGTATACACGCCCTAGAACTTTCCCCGTTGCTCCACTGACTGTTGTTCCTAGGATCAACCCCCTAATCCAACCCATCTACAAGGGTTAATAGACGATGTCCACAATTTACTCATGAATCGACGCCCGACGGTCCAGATGTCACCTTTACAGGTGTACAGTTCAGCTTTGGCCTTTTCCCCACATGGCGGCCTCCTGGATCTCTACCACACCAGCATACCTTCATGGATCTGTAAGGTTCCTATAATAAACAGCAAGTCCAGATTCAAAGGCACTATCTCTCCAAATGGCTTTACTTCTTTCACCTCAATAGACGGAAAACTTCTCGCAACCTTGACGGATTACGGCAGTATAGAGGTTTATTCGCTAGAGACGGGCAATCTGCTTAGTGAACTTCAGGCCCACGAGGACCTAGCAATGGCAGCCGCTTTTTCACATGATGGAAGCCGACTTGCTTCTCGCTGTTGGTACACAATAAAATGCTGGGACCTCCAGACAAAAGAATGTTACAGCTCATACGATTTTGAGGAGATACCCATGGCGCATGGCTTTTCAGCAGATGACCACCTTCTTGTGCTTATTCTTGAGGGTGAAGATGCCTATATACGAGACGTGACGGGTGGTTCATCCCATTACTTGACAGAACTCTTGAACAGCCGACACGACATGGAATTCTCAAAAGATGGAAAGCACCTGATTATCTCGTCAGACGTGGAACACACCGTTTTGATATTTGATGCAGCAACTGGTGTCTGCCTAAAGTCACTAGAGGCGCCAAATCCTAGCGTGGTTGGGAGTTGGTATTTCAAAATTGTTACTAGCCCGGACGGCGAGACTATAGTATATGCCCACACTTTCTCCACTAGGTACACAGAGGAGGATGAAGTCTCTGTGCATGAAGTAGTATACGTGCGTAATTTTGCAGATGGGGAGTATTATACCCTTCCCACTGCGAGAAGGTGTGTTGCTGTCGCCTTTTCTTCAGATAGCAGATACCTGGCGTTGGCGTCCAGGGAAGAAATTAAAATCTGGGATTTAACAACGCGCACGGAGTACTTGACTATCTCCAATCTATGGGGAGAAGTATGCGAATTGAAATATGCGGCCGGGCAGTTGGTCATATTTTTTCCCTTTAGGAAAATCCGCGTCATCGATCTCGAGGATGAGATTGCGCTACAGGCTGCACAGGACAATCCCACAGATGACACGACGGATTCGACGGATTCGACGGAGGGCATGGAACTCAAACGGTTCCCTTCAATGACCATGAAATCGCCACCCCTGTCACTGTCCTTTTCACCTGATGGACGTTACGTCGCTGCCACAGGTGCAAACTGCCCGGTTTACCTCTGGGAATTATCGGGTAAGTCCTCACCAGCCAGGGAGATTGAACAGGAAACAGTACAAAGTGTCTGCTTCTCCCCGAACAACCAGCATCTCGCTTGCGGTACGGACAATAGCACTGTTATGATATACGATGTGGAGACTCTTGAGCTGCAGTATACCCTTAATGCCGAAGCAGACAGGCTGTTGGGCGATCGCGCACCCTCTTTGGGGCTGTGCTACTCGCCAGATGGGGAATACCTTGTGTCTGCAGGCCCGGAAGTCAAGGTCTGGCACATAGAAAACCGCGAATTAGTTAATCGTATCACGATTGTGCCAGACGCGGGCAGATGGCAACAATTTAGCGAGAACTTCCGCACTGCAGCGCAATATTTGCGCGTTGGGGAAGACCATTTTGCATTTTTACTGATGGCTTTCCCTCTTGTTGATCTCGGATTCGTTGATATAGAGGGATATCAGAATGACGTGAACTACGCGACGCAGACCATGGAGAGCCTTGGGGATTACGTTTACCCAACACGCTCGCCTTTGGCCGTTGACCAAATGGAATGGTTCATCACGTGGAATGGACAGAAGCTGTTGTATATTCCGCGAGATTTCCAGGCTGAGGATAATCCTATTTTTGCGGTGCATAGTGCGAGTCGCACAATTGCACTTGCAGGAAGAAGCGAAGTGAACTGCTTCCAATTTGACGAGGAGGAATTACCCGCCGCTATAAGGAACGGTGATCTTGTCGACGATGGCAGGGTTCCAATATACGAGGAGATTCCGCGTGTTAAAGGCTTCAGCGTATCTTTTATGAAGGGGCAGATAAGGGCATGGCAGCGGAACGCAAGATGAGAGACCTGTCCCTCCACCTTTAGTAATTTGTGTCGGTCTGTGGCCGCTGCGAACGAATCTTTAGTTGTGCTGCTCCTCCTTGTGCAAGCAATAGCGATCCTTGGGTTTAGATTGCTTCTATCGTCCTTAGTATTCTGCTCTAACCGCTATATTTACCAATATTTTCAAAGTTCAACCCAAAAATAGAACACTTGAGCGCATTTCATAGGACAAGCCATCGGTACAAAGATTCAACTCGAAATAGATATTCTAAATGCCTCTAACGACTTTTCTCTAGTCCTTTATGTAGAGTAATTATTTTGTAGACTGGCAGACTTAGTGATGATCAAGCGTGTGGTGGATTCTGAAACCGACCAATCAACGGCCGCGTGATTCCGGGTTTACAAAAATCCCAACATCACCATCTCAAACCCTTCCAACTCCCAAGGCTTCATCAACAACCACCACCGGCTCCCCAAGTGCTCGTCCACTCCGCTACGTCTCGGGTTACGCTCAATTCCTCTCCTTTCTCCCCGTACCGTCGTGCTGCCCGCCATGGCTCCTCTCGCTGCTTCATCCGCTTCGACCCTTGCCCGGGCTTGCGCTCGGCAAAACCTTCGCACATTCGCCGTCACTTCGACCGCCACCACTCAACGACGGGCTAAGTCCTCAGAGGCTGCTTCTACTTCATCGTTCGACAGTCCCTTTGGCAAGAGCAGCCAGACTTCGACCTACAAGGTCCCAAGCTTCGGAAAATATGCCAGCCCTCGTCGCGAATCGTCGAATAAGGTCTTCTCGTACTTCGTTGCTGGAAGTTTGGGTCTAGTCAGTGCTGTTGGAGCCAAGGCAACTGTTCAGGGTTCGTGATTGTGTCCCTTTGATTGCCTTCTTTTTCCCTCTATGGAGTTGGTTTGATGTTGGTTGTGGGGGTCAATTGGCTCCTGGAATATGAGCGGAGAAAGCACAACGCGATATACTTGTGAAAATGGAATGAGTGTCGAGTATGAATGCTGATGGAAGAACTTTGGTTGATTTAGATTTCCTTTCCAACATGTCTGCATCCGCCGACGTTTTGGCCCAGGCCAAGGTCGAAATTGCTCTCAACTCCATCCCCGAGGGCAAGAACGTACGTTTTCAATCTTCCGCTACCTCCGACCTTTTGATTGCGTACTCTACAACTATCCCTGAGTTCATCTATTTACATATACGTGTCTGTACAGGTCATTATTAAGTGGCGAGGCAAGCCCGTTTTCATCCGTCACAGAACCGCGTCCGAAATTCAAGAGGCAGAGGCTACCAACTGGGAGACCCTGAGAGATCCCCAGCCTGATTCTGACCGTGTCAAGAAGCCCGAATGGCTTATTATGCTTGGTAAGATGAGATTGCCTCGGTGTGCAGTATAATGGTATAATGGAGCATTTTTAACCCTTTCTAGGTGTCTGCACCCATCTCGGTTGTGTCCCAATTGGCGAAGCTGGTGACTTCGGCGGTTGGTTCTGCCCCTGCCACGGATCCCACTACGACATCTCCGGCCGTATCAGGAGGGGTCCCGCTCCTCTGAACCTCGAGGTCCCCGTCTACGACTTCCCAACCGAGGACAACGTCGTCATCGGTTAAAATATCCCAACCGATTGTGCTGCCATTGTGATTTCTGCAAACAACATATCGACACCTGATAGGTGGGATTCAGAATATAGAAGCAAAACAAGAGCAAGAACCCCCCATCAAGAGATAGAGAAAAAAATGTTTTGGTTACACTCACCTCTTTTCTTCTTGTCTCTATATCAATTTCAATTCCGTTTGTAATTTAGAGAATAATAACCTACCTTTTGTTCTGAAAGGGGAAAAAAATGCGGCGCGTTTCCAACTTCTCTTAGGGGATCATCTCACAAGTGAGAACTTACCACTGCTCTATATCTTCTGCTTTCCACCTGTCTCTCCTCTCGCTATGTTGCCTTGCAGCTTGTCCATGTGTACTTTCTTTGCCTCTCCCCTTTCATTTCCTCTGTTTTGTGTGTACCCATCCCCCTGTTACATTTTACTCTCGAGATCATCTATATATGTATTATTTGTCATCTTTCTTATATTGATTTCTCTCCGTTTTCGTGTATATCTGGAGTACCCTATCTGATAGAAAGTCCGACATGGAAGTTAAAAAAAGAATATAAAAGGTACATAAAGTTATATGATATATTACGTTGAAATGGTATGGATGATTCTTGCTGATGGTTCTACAACTGGCGCCTCGTTGGGAAGATCGGTTTTTTATTGGAACAAAGAAGTAAGTAGTGTATAATACAAAATTCTATGCTCTCATTTTCGACATCTAAGTGTGAATCAAATCGTACATATTCTGGAGCCCAGTCGGGGGGATCAATTGCACCAAATAGCAGGCCTGCTAACACCAAAGGCTCTTTTTATAATACCGGGCCGGCTTTTCTACCGCGGCCTGAAAGCAATAATCAAAAGTCCCATGACAGCTGCCCCTGCTGCGGCACTCTCAATTGCAATGGTTGTCAGGTCTCGCTGCGATAGGGTAACGCGGCGATCACTGAAGAAATTATACACCGTCTGCTTGCAGCTGTCAAGTGAAACACGGATGCCTGACAACGGTGGAGTATCTGGGGCTGGTAGTGTTGCCTCGACTGGTTCAGAAGAGGTTTCAGAGACAGGTTCAGCTGTCATGGTAGTGTTGATAGCTTCCGATTCTTCCGCAGGCACAGCCACACTGGAGTCTCCCAGCTGTGCCTCTGCCTGGACCAATTCTGGAGTAGCAGCTGCAGCATTCACGTCCGCCTGGACAACTGGTTCAGGGACCTTCTCAGCCTGAGCGGCCATTGCCTTGGCGGCAAGTATGCTGTTCTCTTTCTCTATAGCCTCCACAACCTTTTCTTCAAATCCCTTCACTAGCCTCTTCCTCCGCCAAGGCTCCACGGCAATCTGGAATATCAAAAAGAGGAGAACATTAACACCCATCAACCCCCATGTACCCCATGTACTCATCCGTCGAATCTTGTCGGACCAGATTTGCTCCTCATGATACCGGGAGAGGATACTCTTGCTTAATTGTGCGGCTGTTTCTTCTGCTTCACGCTCGGCTCGCGTTAGCTGTTCTCGGGTTTCCGCCTCAGCTCGCTCGTTTACATGGTCGGATCGGTATAGGGATGTGAATCTTTCAAGGTCGGTAGGAGTCCAGGCATGTTTGCGCTGGAGGAGTTCGTTGACTTCTCGCTGGGAGGCGGAGCGGCGGTTTATGGCTGAGGAAAAATCGTCTTGAGCAATACGGACCTGGGCTCTTGTTTTACGTAGATGGTCCTCTATTTTTCACGTTAGATGTCATGTGTATTGATAAAAGGATAAAGGCGTTGCTTTCTCATCAAACAAACCTACCTTGCTCTTGGACTTCTTGTTTCAGCTTCTCAATGGCTGAATAGCCCGTTAAATCATTCAGGTGTTGCCCGGCATGAAACACATTAGATTGAATATTATCCATCAAAGCATTGAATCGCTTCGAGAGCTCAGATCTTAGTTGTTCCTGATGTGACGGAAGTGAGCTTGTTTGTTTTCGCTCTCCAATTGGTGGCTTCCCATCCTCTTTCGGCGTTGAAGCTTTATCAGCTTCATTTTTCGGCACTTCCAACGACGGGTTATTTGGTGGTTCGGACTTTGGAGAAATTTGATTTGCAGCTTTTCCTTCCTCGGTATCACCGAATTTGCCGCCCTGGGAGGAATACGGTCTCGTAGACGCCCTCAATTGGCATCTTAAACATACCGAGACGTTCCAATTCTGTCGCTGGGCGGGCCTCGGGAGTGGTGGTCTGGAGGAGAATTTTCGCAATTGGCTTGAAGAGGGTGAGGGTTTGGTGACGAGATTGGCTGTGCTGGACCAGAGGCTTTCTCTGAGTAGTAGAGATGGCAGAGGCCTCATGGTTAGGCAACTTTGAGGGGTGAACTGCCTTGACGACGACGAGAGGGAATGTCAACGGCTTGCCGGCTGGTTGAGAGAGCGGGTTCGGTCCACGAGTTTCCTTCGGCTGATCGGAGGGTTCTGATTGGTCGGAAGGCGTTAAACGCCGAGGGAAAAGCGCCCGTTTAGCGCGACGTTGGAACAAGCTCTGAGCGACAAGGGAAAATACATTTTTCTACCAGGCAATTAATAGATGAAATTAATGGCTTTTCTGGTCATGTTTGAATGCGATATTATGTTTCCGTATTATTGCCAACCACGGGAATGGTAAGGAGAGTTCATCGCATGGTTGGATCCATATCCAGCCGCGCCAATTAACTACTGGCCAAGGGATATTTTGAAGAGTCCTTCCAAAGCCTAGATCACGCCCGCCTAGTGAGGGAAAAACAGTGACTAGCAGCCAATGTCAGAATTATGGCCCTAACGTATGTAGCTGCTGTGTAACCTAATTCAGCCCCTAACTCAGCCCCTAGCAGCCGTATTACAGGGGGTGTCTTGATACTCTTAAAAAACCCTAAAGAAAACGCCGTCCCCAGCTCTTCGCTGTGGAAATATTTCCAAGAAGGCTCTCTCGATCATTTGGCATATAACTAACGACCGACATTACCTATTGAAGCGCATGGAGTTGAAAGGCATCCCTTATATCATGGCGTCGCAACGCTCTTCAGCGCCGCACACCGTATTCACGGTTGGAGTGCGGGTTGCCGCGAGCGTATGCGCGATCGCGACACTTTATCTGTTGATGCGCTTAAGAACGAACTATGAGATGACCTTACCTTTCTCCATTTTCGCAGTAAGCTTGTTTCTTAAATAATGCAAAGGTTAGACGTGATCCCGTTAACGATTAGCACCTAGACATTCCTATGCCTCCTCGTCAATTTAGCCGAAATCCATTCTCAATGTTGGGGGAGCGTACTTTTCCTACGGAGGAAGAGGCACACGGTTATAATTACGGATGCTATAATGGGCATGGTCATCGGGTGTGCTGCGGTATACCACGCCTTAACAACTTTTGGACTTGGTGAAAATGGTGGGATAACAGAGGCCGAGACGCAGAGTTCGAGATGTGCATATATCCAGATTACGCTAATGTAAGCTCTTCCCTTCCCTTTTTCTTTTGAACTGGACTCTTCTTGAGCCCGCCGATGACTGTCGGACGTTTATGGAATCATGCTGGTTTGCTTGGTATACATCTAATGCGTTGTTCGGGTATAACCAGGTCTCTGCATTTCGCGCTTTCTCTGAACGGGTGGATGGACCATACTGGCCGGTGATATCTAAGGTTTTCCACTTATATGTGATGCAAGTTTAATGAATTCAATGAAGTCATATTGGAAATTCGAAAAGAATATGTAGAAGCAAGCGCCTATCTCGTTAACCCTGCCCAAAATATTACCTAGGCGCGCCTTACCCCATCTTTATACATCGGCCGCATAGCCTCGAAAAGAAAATACTCTCCAGGATAGGAGAGCTGTAAAAAACGCTAAAGACTGAACCGAGAAAGAAATCGAAATGGAAATCGGTGAAAGGCCGATTAGTTTAAAAGTCAAAATATACAAGCATCGGAGAGGTGGAAAGGAAGTGTGTCGTCAGGAGAGTCATGATTGGCTTGGTGGACGGAATGTCGGTTCGGACAATATAGCTTGTACCACCCGATAAGAGCGTCGTGCCCTCAAGTTTGTATCTTATTGTCGCCCTTCACTGCTTCGGCGTATGTTGGCGGGTGATGATTGTTGCTGTTTCCTTCACCACCGTCCGTATCCTGCCCGGGCTGGAAACCGGAGGAGGATGCATGCATGCCAGGAACTGGAGGTGGGGGCTTTGCGGCAACGGTTGCATAGTCTGGGTGTTGCTGGTGTTGGTTGGTAGAATGCGTCGTTCCGTAAGAACGCGCTTGGTGATCATTCTGGGGAGGACCTGACGGACGGTTCTCGTGTGTCACATAGTAGTATGTCACCCTCTCTCCTCTGTAATCATCATTTCCTCCATTTCCAACACGTTGGTATCCCTCTACATATTCATCATCTGGTTCGGGGTATTTTAGGATAATATACCACGCGTGAAGGAGGCCGGGGATGTAGCCTAGACAGCAGAGAGCAATATTGATGATCGAATCAGCAGTACATATTCCGACCTTGATCCATACTATATAACCAGTGAGTAGTTAGATGCAGTTCAACATCGATGGAGTACTTTCTATTCAAGCGGGATGTACTGACCTGCAACAGGTGGAAAGAGGATGGCAAGGACGGCAAGGAAAAGATCGGGAGAACACATGTTTGAGGTGTGAAGAGAGGTATACAGCTTTTTCGAAGTACTATTTATACTCTCCAAATGTGACTCTGAAGGGTTCCAACCTCACATCAAATCGGTTGACGAAGAATAAAGTGGCAGCCTTCTTGGTGGGCAATGCAGCTGGTGACGTCTTCAGCCGCTGAAGCGGCTCAGCGGCTTGGATATTAGTAAGCAACCGCATCTTGGCACGTGAAGTCTAGGCAAATCATGTGACCGCCAGAGTCGAAGAACCTCACTCTCTCTGTGTTTAGTAGTAAATGCTGGCGTTTTGACGATGTTGGGAGCGCATACTCGTCCTAGGCAGATGAATCGTGGGCTGTGCTGAGGTTCCTAATTGACCAAACTTGTTGCAGCTTTGTCATTTCCCAGGATCTCCATCTGGTGCTTATGTCAGGCTTATGTCCACAATCGTGTAGTTGTGTTAGGCCAACACAATATCTGGTTTCGCACGCGATCAATGGTGAGGTTCTGAGGGTGGCGTATTCTCCGACTGCGGGATATTGCTGTGTGACAATTGGCGAGTAGATTTTGATGCTTGACTTGTTTAAACTTGCATGAGGGGCTTCATTTTATGCAGTTGGTGCTGCTGGCTTGCAGGAGCTTGACCTACATTGATGAGATGCGCTGTTTTGGACGACAATGAAGCATCATATGATTTTGCCTCGTATATGTTGGGATCTTCATTGTTCATTTCCACCGTCTGGTTTCGACTCAATCTTCTCGTTGCCTTGTTTTTCTCCCTCATCTCCCTCACCAACAACCATCGCGATCTAAACCTGGTGCAGCCAACATGATTCCTTGTTTGGTAGCATTTTGTGTTCTCGAGCCAAGAAGTGTCAAATCTGTGATTGGCTGGGGGTTGTAATTTATGGTACGATATGTTTCAAACCCGTGGGACAATATCAGGGGCTTTCCGTCTAAAAAGGCGGGAAACGCCCACATGTCGCCCGAAAAATACCACGCCCGCTCGTAATTTTATGAACCCATGCCGCAACGCCAAGCCATATTCCGTAGTTCTTATTGGCTTATTGACTATTCTGCCCAATGGAAGACAAGATAAAATACAGCATAGATGCATATCTGTATTATTAGATCCTTCCGCTTCTGGTTTGTCCACGCCTTCCTCGTCGTCGCTTCGTTTTCTTTCCCTTTTTTGACATCGCGACGACGTCTTTTTCGACTTCTTCGACTTCTTTCTTCTCGTCACTCTTTTTTTTCCCTTCCAACTATCTTCCTTCGTTTCGGTCCTCCTGGCTTACTCTCCATCACAGTGCTGTCAGGTTACCTGCCATTCGTTTAGTCTCTTCGCGTTTGCTGGAGTCACTGTTTGAGGAATCCCATTCACTTAAGCTACCAGAATACCCTTTAACAACACCAGACGACCGCTTGAAGCAGATCACAATAAGGGGATATCAATGCGATAATTTTTTTTTCACTTTCTACTTTCTTCCTTCGACGCCGATTTTCGTCTATAGTACTAGTCTCGTTTCACCTTCTTTGCGCCAAAATCCGTCTTTTGATAATTGCGCCGGTTCGGAAATCATCTAGTGCGGTAGAGACGGCGACCTCTGAGCTGCAGTGAGCTGCTCAGCTGCACAATGTCCGGCAACTGCATTCCTCTCAAGGATTCAAAGACATGCCCAGCATTCTCTGGAGCCTCCATTTCGACAGACGATGCTTTAGTTAACCAATAGTACGAAGCTAGCACACCTTTATCCTCGCCTGAATATCGCTAATTGTCTCGGTGTGGCTTTAGTCCCTTTCTTTCGTTCGTTTCCAACATACAGAACTTCGATGAAAAGCTCAGCTCCTTTGTCCAGAATGAATACGTCAGGGACAAGTAAGGATTGAACCCTTTCGTCCTTTCCCTCAAATTGATAGCGGTGGATGATGGCTAATTGTGACTTCACCAGATACAAAAACCTAATTGGATGTTCTGATATCAACCTCGCAAACACAACTTCTCTATATGCTCGATATACCACCAGTGTAATTTGTAATGGCATCGTTCAGAATTCTAAGGATAAATGCAATCTCTCCGACGATCAGGCGCGACCGCTATGCGCAGACACATGTGTTAGTGGCACCCGGTAGCAGATTATGGATTACGGGTACTAACTTTCGTTACAGGCATTAGCAGCCACGAGCGAGGAGATCATTGCGATGAATAAGGATCTATGCGGGACTCCAAAAGATAGCTTCATGGATCAGATTCGCGCTGATTTCACTGTATGTAGTATTCCTGCAGATTCTTTGACGGGAAGGTGCATATCAGGCCATGAAAACGAACCGGACGAATGTGGTTACGGCACTAATCTCCTTGGTCTATGCGGCTTCTGCGCTGAGAGCTCGCCGAACTCCACGGATTCTTGCTGTGTCTCCTCGGATGCCACCGGGCGGTGCAAGGATGTAACTATTCCTAGCTTCACCTCCATGCCACCATTATTTCCCACATCGACTTCGACTTCTCCGCCGTCAGCAACATCGACGGATGAGGATGCCGCGGGTGCAGGTTTATCCGGTGGTCAAATTGCGGGGATTGCGGTTGGTTCTATTGCGGGCGTTGCTTTGCTAGGTGCTTTGGCTGTATTCTTCTTCCTCTGGTGGCGTCGAAGACAAAAGGATGATGGGAGTATCTTCAACCAACCAACCACACCACGTCAAAACCAGAACCCAATGCAATACGCAGCTGCTGGTAGGCAAGGGGGTTACGATGTAGTTTCCGGGGGGCGTGTTGCCCGAATGTCCGCCCTTCAAGGTGGTAATGGAAGCGATGCTCCTCCGAGCCGAAAAACTACCTCTACCAAATACCACAATTCCTCCGATTCTGAGGCATTTGGTGAAAGCCCTGCAGCATCAAGACGCGGACCACCAGTTACTGGAAGGCGGAACGGATCGCTCTCCAGCAATTCAGTCTTAGCCAACGATACTTCTACGATGTCCCCCACAAGTGGCGCCCAGTTTTCGTCGCCTGGGGGTGTTACAAGTGGTCAATCAGAGCAACTGCCGTACTTTAGAGATTACTATTCCGAGGACGACATTCACCCCAATGATAAGGTCGCCGTTCTTTGGGCCTATCAGCCACGAGCTGCCGATGAGTTTGACCTCGAAAGAGGTGATATGCTCAAGATTGTTGGCATTTGGGACGATGGTTGGGCGACTGGTGTCCGTATAAACGAAAGGGCTGAAGATTATGATGGAAAGCATAACGCACAGCGAGACAGTGGGGTTTCAAATGGCTCAAATAGACGAGGCTCCTCGCCACCACCCGCTGGTGAAATCAAAGCTTTCCCAGTAAGTTTATCCCCTACTTTTTGTTGGTGGCATATTGCTAACTTCACACTAGCTGGTCTGTGTCTGCGTTCCTGAGCACTGGGGAAAGACGATCGATGGGCATCATGATGATGAGTTTGACGGCCCAAATATGTAACTTTCGACATCCCGCCCTTTCTCGTTCATCGGCCCTGACATGTTCACGATACCTTCCTCTTCATGCTTTGGCGTTCTATTTCCATACGATGGGTCCAATGTTTGGGGAGTTATTTTTTTTTTTTGCCATTCCTTCGATATTATGTTCCGGCCAAGTTACATTCCAAGATGTCGCCGTATACCTTTTTTCCAGATATTCTCTCCGCCGGGTCTTACAGCTGCCATTATGTTTGCAAACATAAACAATATATCTGTCTAGTTCCTTATTCTCCGCGCTTTCACGGGCATGTTACCAATACATGCCCATCGCCCCTTCGCGACAGCTTCCCTCTTCGCATCCCAATCCGCCTGAAAAACTCACCATTTCCTTGTTTACCTTCTATGAGCGACCAGCAGCCGTCGCAACTTTTTTTAATCGGAGGCTTATCCCCGTGCGGGTATACTATTGCAGGCCATTTACCTCTTTCTCACCATGCCTTGCTTTTTTTTGCCATGTATTGTACCGAAGTTCTTTCTATATATATTTTATACCCGAACTATTGACCTAGATGGAATTTTATTGTTTGCCCTTCCTTTTCCTATAAGCACACTGTAAATCGGTTTAACCGGCACTTCGACTCCTATTCTTCGGGCCTTTGCAATACTCCTCGTGACCACCGTCCAATGTGCCCGTGGTCGAGAACCGTCGAATGAGTGTAAAAACAATTGCTCGTAATAGGTTTTGTTGGAACAGGATGAACGCAAGCAGTGGCCCAACCGATCAAACATCCCATAGCATTAGCATATTGACAGCAAGTCAAGCTCTGTAACAGCCAATTCGGCCACCACTGGGTTCTCGGCTCAGCTCCTTCACCCTCAGACTGAAGTTGCTCAGTACGATAAAACATAGTTGAGCAGTTTTGAAATTCTTCAGCTGGCCTCGGTGAATATGGCCTTCCCTGCGAAGTAGCATCCCCTATACCCGGGCTAATCCCTGCGCATCGCCACCTCTTAATCGAGGGCTCGGGCTCCCCAGAATATACACCTTGAATAAACACCAACGATGCCTGCCGGCAAGCCGAGCCAACCCCAAGGTCCCGTCCCGAATCTCCAGATATGCCGGATGTCCAAAGCTGCATACGACGTTTTGACCACCGATTTTTCTTCCAATTATCAGGCGGGGTTTCCGAAGGGTGAAATCACATCACGTAGAGTCGTATGGATGGACTGATAGATGGGGCGGACGGCACGGGTTGATCCCGGGTATATATGTCATGGAATAGAAATACGTCTCTCCCGTGCAGGATATAATGCCGATTTATAGACGCCGCCGCCGCAACCCCCACAACTCGAATGGAATGGGCGTTTATACGCCTTGGCCCGTGAGCGGACATGCAGAGCATGTTTGGGGGGGACCGTGTTCATGGCTGTGTTGCATTTACCCCAGCTTCCTTCTCTCCGAACGCGGGGGGACGAGCGAGGGATATAAAATCGCTGATCAAGAGCTCATCTCCAGACGTAGATCTTTTTCTTCTCCATTCCTCCTTCCTTGAATCGAAGAACTGTCAGGACCAGATTTCATAACGTAAAGCAAACATGAAGGGTCTCAGCTACCTCGTCGCCGCAGCCAGCGTGGCTAACGCTCACTGTGCGTCCAAATCCCATGCCCTCTTCTCTCGTTCTTGGGAAGAGTAGGTTGGATCAAGTATATGCTTGCTGACAAGACTTATAATCCAGACGTGTTCCCCAGCCTCATTTACGAAGGTACCACCAGTGCAGAATGGGAGTACGTTCGCCGTACATCGAACAAATGGACACACGAGGGTGTCAACAACGTCAATAGCGGAGATATGCTCTGTCTTGAAGAGCGAGGGAGACCAGTCGCCAAGACTCTCGATGTCAAGGCCGGAACTACCCTTGGCTTCACCGTTGCTGATTACCCGATCATGCACATTGGGCCGATGATGTGGTATATGGCCAAGGTCCCCAGTGGTCAGAAAGCAGATACCTGGACGCCATCGGGAAATGTGTGGTTTAAGATTGCTCAGGTTGGACCAAATGCTGACTGGACGTGGCCTCCTAATGGTAAGTATATCATTTCACATCGAAATGTTGATATAAATGAAGCCTGTGTTCTTGTGCACCGAAGGTTTTCATGAGCTAAATGCTGATTCCTGGTCCCTGCGTGATTATAGGAGCGAGCGAGGTGTCGGTTGATCTCCCTGCTGCGCTTCCAGATGGAGAATATCTCATTCGAGCTGAGCATATTGCTCTCCATGATGCGGGTTATGTTGGTGGTGCTCAGTTCTACCTTGCCTGTGGTCAGGTTAAGGTATCTGGCGGTGGAAGCGGAAGTCCAGGCCCCTTGGTTTCGTTTCCAGGAGCTTATAAGGCGACTGACCCAGGTATTTTGATCGATTTCAACGGACCACCTCCCAAGGAATATATCTTCCCAGGTCCAGCGGTGTGGTCGGGCTGAAGTTTCCTATCATGAATTTGGTATATAGCAACGTTGGAATGCCGTTTTGAAATGAAATCATGATCACGTTTCTTCATTGTATATTGGTCAAGCGAGAACTGGCCGTACATTTAAACAGCTTGACAGAGCTTTTATGGATAGATAAATATTCGAACAGAAGCCGTAAAGGTTCTCGTGCCTCGCCAGGCAGCCGCTGTTTAACCAGGGGGGTGAGGACCGTTAAAGCCGGAGGAGAAGTGTGTAATCGGGTTCACAGAGGCACTGGAATTCCCCTTGCCTCAAATCCCTTCTTTCCCTTATTTCATTTCATTTCTCCAAGCTGGTTTTTCCTTTGTGTCTCCAATGCGTTAGAGGCCGCGGGTCGTTGATAATGCCGCTAAACAGGTGACTAAGGCAAGCGGCTGTAAAGAGGCGACACTCTAGGGTTCTTCCAACCAATGCATAACTCGTAAACAGTCAAACTGTGTCTTGCCAGATTTTGACAGCTTTGGGCGGGCGTTGGGAAAGGCGTTGCATCCAAGCAGATGAAGTCTGCTCTATCCACCATTGGTCGAAACTATCACCGTCACTATCTCGGAACCACCACTGCGCTTGGTAGCCTAGTGCCTTTAACTCGTCATCAAGAGTAAAGGAAAGGTCACAGCAGGTCTGGAAGTACTGTTCATGCTCGCCATCCTCATCGAGCCGTTCAAACTGTCGCACCAGGTGGAGGTAGAACTCGGGTCCAGCGGGGTTTTTCGAAACGCCATACTCGATCAAACATCCATCTGAGTCGGGGGTTTCAGGTACTTGAAATTGGGTCTGGACAAACTGTTTGAACCCTTCAAGCGTATTTAGGAATACTGTGGACTCGTTCTGTGATTCCGCCACTTTGGCACGAAGAACCTGCTCTGCATCGTCCAATGGGAAACCGGCCAGCATAGCGAATGTACTCTTCAGATTCGTGTCGCGATGGATATGGTTCGGTTAACTAGAGCGAAGTCTCACTCAGACTCAGGGACTGTGGTAGAAGAATGTCCAGCAGCACTCCACTAGCATCGCTCAAACAGGAAGGCAACCTAGATGAGATACAAGAACTAGAGAGTCAGTCAAACGGCTAGACTCGCACTATATCAACCGCAGATGACACCTTAAGGGTTTCCCCCAGAGTCAGCCCCGGGGGTGCTGTAACCGTTCGTTCTCGGCGAGAGTCTCGAAGCCGCCCAGCTTTCTTTCGCTTCTCGGAGAATTAATACCAATTTTGATATCGATATCATATATCAAATATCAATAGTACAACCTCTCCTAAGCCTAATGGACGCTAATCTCACGTAAAAAAAGCTAAACTTCCTCCAGACCGGCCACCCCAGAATCGAACTATTAAACTTTCCCAAGTGGAATTTGGAGTTGCAGTTGCATCCTGCATTATTTGACGGCATGACTTCACTCTCATCCTCATCCTTCTCTTCCGCCTGGGAGTGGCTGGCTGGCTGGCTGGCACCTTGACACCGGCGAATTTTAACATGTGGAGCCGAGATAGAAATAATTAAAAAAATAAGAAAGCCCAAGTTTAAGTCAACCATCCATCATCGAAATCAACCGTGATTCCACAGTAATGAAAGTAACTGCTCCGAAGTTGTCGGCATGTGGTGGTTCGGTTAGTGCCGTTGTGCCGTTGTGCCGTTGAACAGTTCGGCGTCGGCATTATTCCTCTTAATCAAGCCTCCATTTGTGCAGTTCTCTCGGCCGCACACTCGGGCTACGGGCGGGATATCTGGAACTTCCGCGGCGCATGATCCATCTATCCATCCATCGCGATTCAGACTCTAGCTCGGACTACTAAGAATTAGTTGAATCACGGTCAGGTCATGCCAACGCTAGTTTGCCGAGATGGAGATGGGGGGCAAGATGGACGTCGGCATTTTTACCGCACAGCCGTAGTCAAGTAGGCATATGGATGTATAATCGCTCCGCATGATGCAAGCCTCGGAAACTCGTCCCCTCATTTTTTGAACCCTGAAGTTGCTCACTCCACATTATTTCACTCGGGTGTCCCAAGAAAAGAACGCGAGAAGGGGGACCAGCGAACGGTCATACTGACATGGCATATGGGAGGGAATGCGGAGATGGGCCGAGCGGATTGCCACGAGGGAGTTCGCTTATGGCCTTGGACACCTCAGCTGTACTCCATACCAGTACGCTAGCCTTGGATGAGGTTGGATACATGTGAGAGAAAGCAGGTAAAACATGGCAGGAATTTATGATAGTGGTGGGATGAAATGTCTGTAAATGGCATGCTCCCCATCTCAGTGCGTAGGTTAACTAGCTGGTGATACATTGTACAATAATAACATGCAAGCAGGAAGGAGGTAGTGAGTTAAATGAGAGCCAATTGGTCTGAAATATGAGACAGAACAAGGTAGATGATGGAGCTGAATTAGTTGAGTATTGTAGTGTCTCTCGTTCGCATCCCCCATGCCCTATCCTCCAATCAAAACGCCAATGAATAGAAGGCCGAAGGATAAAACAAACCATAGTTGGTGTAAACAAAATACAAAGAGTTTCAACAATCATACAGAGTAGACGTACACATACAAAAATAAATGAAATCAGAGAAAGAAAGCTGCAAGAAAACTCCGGGGAGATCAGAAAATGGTAGAACAGTCATAGACGTTATGAAACATCGGAACAAGTCGAGTCTCTGTTGTTGCCATTTTCGTACTGTAGATTCTAAGCCCAAACAGCATTCAGCCATCCGCTAGAGACTCCAGAGTAGAAATTTGTCGCTGACAGCCAGTTCTCGTGGCTTTCTCCCTCGATAAAAGCAAGGATATCATCCCCACCAAGGCTGCTTGTAGGTAAGAGGCTCGAAACATTAGCTTCAAAAGAGTGATGAGGATATGAGGCTGAAACTGGCTTCGTAAGATGGGGTTGATGAGGTGGCAGTGCCTGTGGTGGTTGTCGAATGTTTGCATCAAGCCTTGGTGGTGGTGTTAGGTGTGGACTCGATGTGTGATTGAGAATGGAGTTCCCATTGGAGTTTATGGATGCTGGCGAATGACTATTCGGAAATGGTGGGAGTGAAGGAAAGCCTTGTTGCGCTGCCGCGTTGAGAGACGGAAGTGACTGGGAGTACGAAGAAGGCGGTTGCCTAGAAGTTGGCCATGGCTGCAGTGTCTGCAACCTCCCTGATGACGATGCGAGCTGAGACGGTGGTGGAAGTGGAGCTGAAACAGAGCTGGTAGGGGAAACGGTCGAAGTAATGGGTATGTCGCGGTATGAAGGCGGGAAAGGCGGTAGTGTATAGTTCGATTGTGATGAAGGCAATGCTGGTAGAATTGGCCGTCCATCGCCCCCAAAGGGAGTCCTAGGCAGGCCATGTTCCGGTATATCCTTTGATGGGGGAGGAGTCGGAGGCGGAATGGTAGACAATGAGGTTGGTGGGCTGTTATTGTTAACAGGCACCCAGGCCTCCTGCCGTGCAATACTGTCACCGGTACGAGATTCGAAACCCTCACTTTCGCTTTTTACGGCGTTGCTCGTCGAGTCACTTACACTGCCACGGTCTGTGATATATGCGGTTAACAAGCCAGTTATGTCATCTGGAGTACTGATCTCGGCAGCTTGGTCTTCGGCACTGCCCAGATCAATCATAAGTCTGTCCAGCAATTTGAATTCCTCGTATAACTTATTGAGACGTGTGTCTCGTGGTAAATTGCCGTTGAGTCTGCCGTTGGCTCTACCTTCGTTTTCAGCCGACGCCACCGAATCAAATGGTCTGGAAGACCGCTTATGGGCTCTTTTGGCTCTGGAAAAGTAGACATGAAGGCGATGTACAGTGCGAAACCAGCCAGAAGCCAACTTCAATCTCGGCCTCATGTCGCCGAGCACCTCTATCGCCTTTCTGACGTCGGACTGTCCGCTGCTTCCGGGGCCTGGCGCAAAATTGCCAGAATATGGCTTCGAACAAAGAGCACCCTCCTGGTCCATATGCTCAAAATGTAAGGCGTAGACCCCCATAAAGACGGCATTATAGATGGCGAACCCAACCAGAGGTGTTTCTATCAGTACTTCAGAGTCATGACACGCCTTGGTGAGCTCTAGCATCTGCCTCGAGGCTTTAAATATCTCTCTGGCACTGTCTCTCCAGTATCCATCTGGAGTAGGGTATCTTTCGGCAGGGAAGGACGGTTCGTCGATAGGGCCTTGAGGATCCGCGCTCCGAAGAGGTAAAAATGGTAAATATGCCCTGTGCAAAACGATTACTGATAAAAAGTACACGATGTGCACCAGTGAGTAGGAAGAGATATTGCTTCGCTGCGTAATATGAGTTGTTGTGTTGCGGGCGCTGTACTGTAGTTTTATGGACAACTCGGCTTGAAACTCCACCAACTGATCTCTAAAGTGTGTAAAGCGCGATTCGGGGTGCCATGGAGGGTATTGATCCAGCCTGGTCCTGTATTAGTTATAACCCCTGATAAAACCGAATGGTAAACATACTTTCTCCCACCAGAGCATGCCCACTTTGCTATACCTCCCCAGATTTTGATAATTCGAATTAATCTGCCCAAAAAACATTCATCTGTGCCAACCTCCCATCGATCAACTCTTTCATCCCCACCATCGCTCCGCTGGCTTGGAATCGGCCACGGTTTTGAATCAGCCAAAGAACCGTTTCGCAATTTCGTATCGTCGGGAAAGCCAATGCTCTGTCGTAGACTTGGAATATGAACGCCACGGGCATCATGGCTTTGGGAACGACGACTGTAGTTTGCCGAGCTGCTGCTGCTATTGCTGCTGGATAACCTAGATGTCCGTACTCTTTCACCAAAATCAAACGCACTGTCGCTAGGTAGCTGAATGGTAACATCGCGTACTCTGATGGCGCGAGGGCGGTGTTTTCCGCCGCTTAGAAGTCGGTCTAGCATAAAGCAACTCCAGAATGTTCTTCTTTTAGCTTCTTGCTCCATCACGTCTTCTGAGCTATGATCCCTATTATCCTTGTGTTGATTCTGTTCTAGGCCAGGCGAATGCAAGGAAGGACGTCGGGACGGAGAGGCGTAATCGAAATCGGGGTCAATCGATAATCCTAGGGTTTGAGACATTCTGATAGCCAGGCCAACGTAGATCCAAGCAGTCTTGCCTCGACACATACCCCATTCATGCAGGCCTAGCATAAGGTAAGCTTGGATGCGTGGGATATCAGCTGATGTGAAATCACCGCCATCAGCACCTGCCAGTCGAGCACGAAGTATGTTGGCGTAAAAGTCGGAGGCGACAAGTGGATTAGAAGGTGAAGTGGATGATGATGGCGAGTGGTATTGGACCAACTGAGGGCTGAACCGAGCCGTGAGCGTCAAAACACCAAGCAAAACTAGCGGAGAGACATCAGTTCGAGACGAAGGACCGTGTGAATTATCTCTCACACCATCGTTTCCAAACCCTCCATGTGTCGTTGAGCCCGAGCTTGCTGAGCCAGCGTTGGAGTGCTGCCTAGCCTGTGACAAAAAATCGGCGCGTTGTAAGAAGGGCAAGGTGGCAGCAAAGTGCTTCTGGAAATGCTCGAATAGCTCACTCCATAGTTTCTGCGTAAGTATAGGAGAATCCAGTACAGATGTAGGTCCATTCTGTCTAGTAGTCTGATCCTTTACAGATGTGGTCGAGTTCGAGTTGGAGGACTTTTTTGCTCGCTGCCTTTTTGGACCGTCCCATTCGCCATTTCTCTCATGCTCTCCGTCAACGCCTCCGGAAACGGTGGTGATATCTCGTTTTGCAGGTCCAATGCCATTCACATGGGCTGCAGATGTGCCATTGATAGCCGAAATCCCGTTTGCGGCAGCATTAGCCGCGGCAGCAGAGCCAGCAGCTGGAGTAGGATACACACATTCTCTGCCAGACGATTCACAAGCACGACAGGTAGTATCGATGCCGGAGTTGACACATTTTATTTTGCTCCGCCTACAGCGGGAGCAAGCGATACTAGATCGCATTTTTGAAGTAGACTGGCTCTTTTTTTTCTCCACGATGACTTCTTTTCCCCCTCTTCCTTGGTCAGGATGAAGAGGGTAAAGGGAAAAAGGGAAAAGGGCAGAGAAAAGTAGAAAACGCGAGAAGAGCAAAGAGTTGAAGACCACAAAACAGGAAGGAGAAGAGAAAAATAAAGAACAGGAAGGCAAAAAAAAAGAAAAATAATAAAAAAGAAAATAATTAAAAAAAGAAAAAGAAAGAAAACGACAAGGTTACAGTCAGACAGGCGGCGACGACGACGACAAGAAGAGAGCCGGTCGGCGTCTGGGGGTAAAAAAGAAGGACAAGGTATAGGGTGATGTTCTTCCCTACTTTCCCGGTCGAGTACAGGAGATAATAGAGAGTATTAAGAACATATATGCAGGAGCGGGAATTCTAAAGAAAGAGAAAGGGAAAAAAGAAAAGAACAAACAGCTGGTTAGGAGTGCGTGGCGGAGAGAGAGGTGGAGGACACGCGGGTATTGAGCGATGATGTTCGGTTGACTCCGATGAAGAGCCGAAGATGGAGATAGAGATGGAGAATCTGTTCTCTGTCTATGACTGTCTGTTGTCTGAGTCTTTCTGTGAAAGAGAGAAAGAGAGAGAGATGTAGATGTAGAAAGCGGAAGAGAGACAAGAAGCTACGGTGATGTAACAAAGAACAAAGGACAAAAGAAAGATAGACAGTGACAAGGATAAGAGGGAAATAAGATGACGCACAAGAAAGAGGACAGAAGAGGAAGATGAAAAGAAGAGAGAGAAAGAGAGAGAGAGAGAGAAAGCCGATATAAGAAGATATTAAAAAAAGATACGGGAGCCTTATTCTTATGGGCTTTTTTTACCCTCTCTTCTCGACGCTAAAATATACACTGCACTTTTCTACTTCCTGCGCCCGGTTTGCTTTTTACTTATTTCTTATAGTTAAAAGGGCAGAATATCTTTCTTCCATGCTTTGTTATGGCTGTTGTATGTCTGTTGCTGGTCTTTTTTTCATTCATTCTATCTAGTCTTAAGTCTCACGTCTTACCACCCAGGAACACCCGACACACTGCTAATAATAATATATCTCTAGAGACAGCCTGTTATAAGTAGGGATATACCCTCCTTACGTGCCCTCCTTCAGCTGTCAAAGAAGGATGAGTTACAAACGGTGACATCTCTTCCTCACCTTTAACGGCCAGGTTCCCTATCTTTGACATCTTTTACTACAGAAATGACTGGCTGGGCTTTGATGCTGATGTTACGGAAGCAGTTGTGTGGAGCTGCAAGGGAGCTAGACAACCGGCATGCAAGAGAGAGACAGAGAAGAGTCGGCGATAAAAAATGCCCGGGAAGCTCCAAGAGCTCTCTTTCTCTCTCTCTCCAGACAGCCTTCCACAGAGCCTTGACAGCCAGTCACCAACAAGGCTTTTTCTCCGAACCACGGAGTAATAATGATAATGATGTATCCATCACACCCAAACGATGAGCAAACTCAGAACGTGACAAGAATGAGGAGAAATATAAAATCTGTACCAGCTGACGCGCCGTCGTCGTCTCGCTCAGTGACAGTGCCTCCTCTCACACCCTACTACTGTACCTGTTCTTAACCTCTCTCCACACTCCTGCGTGCTTCTCGGACGGTTCAGGGCGGAAAATTAATTAATGCAAAGGAAAAAGCAAAGAGATGGTAAACCAGTTAACTTTCCCACCCCAAGAAAGCGACGCCGGAAAGCCTCTCCCGGAGCCGACCTTTTCGCCGTCCTGACGATTATCAGGAGAAGAAAGAAAAAGAAAAGAAAGACAGGAGGGAAAGAAAAAAAAAAACGACTTTGAAAATAAAAAAAGAACAGTGATTATTCAACTTGTTATTTGCTTTTTTCTGTCTTCTTCTCGTCCTTTTGACGATTTTTATAACCTGCTCTTTTTCACTCCTCCGACCACTCCGATAAGGCCGGTTGTCGTCCCTTGGGTTCTCGGTTGTACAGAAATGGCGGGATAGATGGAAACAAACAAAAATGACACAAGGGGTCAAGACTGGGACAAGAATGCAATCTCACTTCGGGAAGTCAAAGACCTCAAGGTAATGCAAACAGCCGCGCTCCCCTCGTCCATTCCTTGGCTTGTATCCCATCTCCAAGCCTCTAACTCCCCCGGCTGCCGCTACAACCTCCCTGCGACTGCGACACTGCTATTACTTGGTACAGTCCATAGGGTGACCTACCAAGAGACATGCGCGGAGCTTCCGCTGTCTGGTCAAAGCCGATATCCTTGTCCAGTATTCTCTCCGATGCATCAATCCCATCCCCATGCCATGCCATGTCCAACGAGTTGTAGCATCCAGCTCCCTTCCCTACTCTCCCCCCTGGACTGTCCAGATAAACCTCCCCCAAGATTCCGAGAATAAAGCACGCAGGGTATTTCCCCACGTGCTATTGTTTCTGGGTCCGATTCAAGTCTGGCACCACAAAAAGCCCGTTCTCCATAAAAATTTCCTGTGGGAGGGATTTTCTCAAAAACAATAAAAAGAAAAAAGGGTGGTGATGGTGGTCTTCCAAACAGCGTAACGACTCTCCCCAACAGTGATTCTTCTGGCGTATTATTCAATACAGACGTCGCATTAACTCAAACCTTTCCCCTCTCGGGTAGACCGGATTGTCTGGATCGGGCCGTTACCTATCGTCATACTCACCCTGAACGCCGCTGAGAGATTTCAATTTTTCCTTTTTTTTTTTCTTTGCCAAAGGAATGAAAATCCATAGCTCAGCAATTAAGCCAACCATCCCCCGTCCGTTTTCGTATAGCAGAGTCCTATTATAGCTATATATATCCATGTCCACGCATTCATGTACAATCGTGGCTAGGCGACCAGAAGAGGTGATTCCGTGCGCAGCGGAGCTTCGGTGTCTGAGCGAAAGAGCATTAAAAAACTCATCCCGGCCGTGTTGGGAACAAAAGTTAGACACACGAAGATACACATACACACGGTTCGATATGATTCAAACTTCGGGACCGCCCTTTCTTTTCCCTTCCCTCCTTTGATTTGTGCCGTGTCAAGAGCTCCATACAAACATACACTTCGTGCCGGGAAATCATAATTCTTCAAAGAAAAAGAGAAGAGCTCTTTTCTTTTTTCATCCCGTGATTTGCTCAACGGTGCTTTTTCTTCCAGGCCGATTTAAAATACAGCAGCGATCATTTTTCATTCGGGGAAGAAACAAACCAAACCAGACCCAGGGCCGCTTAGATTCATCCATGGTGATGATCTGTGATAGCGAGTGATCCTGATAGCGAATGATGATGATGCCATTACCACGTCCTTCCCGTGCAGCGGGTGAGATAGAATTTCACAGTTCTCCATCTTCGATCTCTACCCTTGCACATGTATGTATGTATGTACTTTTTACTTCCCTGCTTCGTCTTGGATCCCGCCCCAACCAAATATGTATCATCTTCTCCGTGGCTACATGTATGTATGTATATGTATGTACGCGTTGCATAATGACATTTTTACTACGTGCATCATGCAAGCTGCTCCTGTTGGAAATGTCACAAAGTAGTTCTAGCCCACAGTCCACGTAATGTCATCTCATTTACGAAATAGCCCCAGGCCTCATACATATGTGTATGTACATACAGCTGCCATCAGGCTCCATACCAAACAAAAACTAATCCGTACACAGCGTCAATCCTTCCGAAGGGACCAGCTTATTTTAGATTGCATTATTAATAATTAAAAAAAAACGAGTTAGCCCCGGTTCGGCATCGGTTTTGGCTCCGATGTCTGTGCGGATGCATGCTGCCGGCTGAGAAATCGTACTGAGTACGGAGACATACAGAGAACGTGATAGACTAGCTCAAAGGCATATTCAAGCTCGGACTCATCACGATGAAGGGCGTGATGATGACGGACGGGAAGGGAGAAAGCCCTCCCGTCTTCATCATCAGCTCTTGACTTCCCTCCAATAATGGTCTTACTTCCACCACAGCTATGACGCCATACTGTCCGCAAGTCGGCGTACTAAGTTGATATTCTGTCGATCAGCAAACAGTGAGTGGAAAGGTCTCAAGTAGAAACGAAGACTTTATGTAGAAGCGTTGATCCCGAGGCCCTCGGCGGCCGAGTATTCACACTTTGGCGAAGAGGTCGGCATGGGGGATGTGCAAGATCTACATGGACACAGCTCCGTTAATCACAAGTTAAAAAGTCTCAGTCCGAACAGCGGATTTGCTTGGACTCGGACGATGACGAGATGTAAAATCAGATGTATGCGGAGTTTACCGTCTAGATAAAAACACATGAACAGCTCAATATGTATGTATGAAACGGAGAGAATGCGAGAATGCGAGACATAGACCGAAGTTTCAAACCATCGGGGAACCGCGAAAGTGGGAATTGTATCCCTCGCTCGCTCTCTATTTCCTGCTGGGTTTTGGTTTGTTGAACATGTTCTGCTCGTGATACGAGGTTCGGAGCTCTGTACACAAAGTTTGAAGAATCAAAGAGGACAAAGGTGAAGATGACAATACATCTTGCCCAAGATCATCCCACACTATTGAGCTCTTGTACGATGTCGATCCCGCTGCCGTCCGTGTCTGACCGCACTAAGCAGAGCATAAACGGCGGTTTCATGAAGCGAGGGATTTGATCTTCCCGAACACTTCACATCCTGGGAATAAAATTTGATCAAACAAGACGACTCTTTTTTTTTTCTCTCCAGTTGGTAAGAAACCAGCGAAAAACACCACAATGATGATGGCATGGAGCAGATCATCATTAGCGTAAATCCAGCTGGATTTCACGAAGGGATGTCATATTCTTGGCTCTTCTCCGACTCGCCCTGCTCCCTAGGTGTCAACAGTCATCTCGCTCTCCGCGTTGACGAACATTTGCATTGTGCACTGCGTAAGTTTCGGCCACCTCCACGGCGGAAGATGTTGAAAGGATTAAATAAGTGGAGCTGAGCTCTCGCCTCCCGTGCAACGCGCATGAAAGCCGAGATCGATATTTCCCATCCCCGGAAAGCCGATCTGATAGTACGTCCATTATACACGGAGCAGATGCCTGAACGCCTGTGATAGAATTTGACTCCGTTTGCCATCTCATCTCGCTGCTCGGCGATGAGACGGTCGGCAAGAAAAAAGAAGGGCACATGCGTCATCATCTCAGCTCAGCCGGCCTTCCTCCATTTCTAACCGGCCAGCACGGCCCGTTCGCAAAGGATGGAGAGTTGAGATTGGGGCTACTGAAGGGGAGGGGGGGCCGCTGGGGCAAACAAGGCTCTGTGAAAGCTGGCTGAGATGATGATTCGTACCATGCCTTTTCTTCTCGGCCTTGTCTGGTATCTCCGTAAACCGGACGATGTTCTCAATGATGATACGATAATACGACCGAAGAGAAGAGGCAAAGAGAACGGGAACAAGAGGTCTAGCCCTTGAATTTTTGCTTCCAATATGCAAACAGAGGTATGATATCCCTACCGACATACATATAAACGCGCCTACACATGCCTCGGGGGGCCTCGCTTTCTATCCGAACGGGAAGCTAAATTCCCAAAGCCAAAAAGAAGAAACCTCGGGAAATACGATTGAAACGCCTTTTACAATCAAGCAAGGCACTTGATAAACAACTGTGGCGTGAGTGTTCCTCTTGCCGAGTACCGCCCGTGTCAGATATGTCGATTTTCGACATGGCTCCCACCGGAGAGAAACCAGGATTACTACTGTCCGGGATCTGATCATTGTTGCTATTTATTGTTTTTTACTTTTCTGCCTCTCGACTTGGGACATGGATACGTAACTGCGACCCTGCTTTACCACCTCCCTCGAGGAACATAACTACCACTTTAGACGGGAAGGCATCATAATATTTTTTCAAGAACAATAAAACACGCCAATTTTTATTTTTTTCTAAAAAAAAATAAGAAACGCCAACAAAAGCTGCTAGGCTTGGAGTTGATAGAATTAGCGAGCTTTTTTTCCCCCTTCCCTTCTCCTTCCAAACATGAAGAAGAAGGTTCACGCTCTCGGTTCCTTTTGAAATGGATGACCAATCTCATCTGGCCCTGACTGTGAGGCAAAAGAGTTGAGTTCAGCCCTTCTCTGCATGGGTTCTCTCTTCCTTGTAAAGTCCATCACGTAATGGATGGGAATGAGTGCCTCTTTCATTGCTTCCTATAACCGGCGTTAACCCTCTTCCCTCGGTCTGATCTCATGCGTATGCACGGCGCATACAAGGACACAAAACGGACAGCTGTCCTCAACGACGACGGACAATAGCCGAACGAACAAGCAAGTAAGCTGTCGCTCACAGACACATAGGAGGTAATTACCGATAATCGTGGCTCCTTGGTTGAGCGAGACCCGGCCATTAGTCGATTGGAACCGACACGGCGGAGGCTGCAACATCATGATAAGAAAAAAAACCGACGAAATGCATCGGTAGGATCGCGCCATCAAACCACAGAAGTAGTCTCTTGCAACCACCCAAAAGGGAAAGCCCCAACCGTTCTGAAGCATTCGTCTGGTTCTATTTATACTTTACCACCCGTATATGGACTCGGATTGGATATCGGCTCGGTGTCTTGGAGCGTTGCTTTGCCCCCCTAAGACACCCCCGATTGCGAGTTATTGAATCATGGGTGCTTTGACCTCCGAGGCTGGAACGATTATGTCTGGATGGATGCGCTGTAAACCCTCGATCCCAGCTGGCCACGAGGGTCTGGGAAAGAACGAGCTAAGAAAGTCTATAATAATTATATTATCATTAATTGGTGACTATTATTACTATTATATGTACGGAGGAAGCTCTCCGCCTTGGAGACCTCCGGAAGTTAGCGAATGGTTGAGTTAGAGTAATTTCTCTCGGCCCATGGGCAAACCTCCTGAGGGTAATTTTAGCCGGGGAGGGATTTAGAGCTAAGCTAATGGATAATTATGCACCCTTTGGAATCACAACTATTATACTGATAAACCAAATCGATGGCGCAGAGATGCATACCCAGATCAGATCATGTTTGTGCGATGCGATGCTACGAGGGAGAATTCAGGGGGTGGTCCAGATCCTTTTTCTTCCCCCCGGCAACTCAAAAACATATGCAAGAGCGGTGCATCGGGATTTACCTGATTGGGCATGTCGTGATACCCTGGGATTCGAGCATTCATAATGATGATGATCCTGGAGAAATATTGCCTGGGATTTCAATCTAGCCTCTTGGGGCTTTCAACGATGTATTCGAGGGTATTTTGAAGAGCACGCGAACAGACTCGGATGCCAATGCTAACCGCCGAGACGGGTACGGGGGGCGGAAAAGGGATAGAAATGCGAGGACCGAATGCGTGTTGAGCCGTCTCTCAGGCGGTATTCTAGCCATGAAGGTAATCATCCGTCGTATAGAGGGCTTGATAGTCAGCTAGATGTATACCTCGCATGGAGGCAAAGGCATGTCTTTTACCACCTTCTCCATGCCCCGGCAGAACCAGACTTCCGAGAAGCCAGGTATCATAAACCGCCGAAAAAGAAAAGAAAAAGCATACATACATCCAGCTGTCGAACTTGCATTGGCGCTGTAACTCCCGCCCCTGGATGCCTGGAAATTAGAGATTGAGCCGATACCACTACAGGCCGGGTATTATCACTGTTATGTTGGAAGTAGTCCAACCACAAACATACTATGTATGTTTGCTGGTTGCTACACTTCCATTAAGACACAGCTAGAAGGGGCCATTTGTACGTATAATCTCGAGATACGGCATGTCGATGCATAGTGCGTCGGTTTGATGCCATAGGACGCATGCTTGTCCATCGCCTGGGCTTCATCCAGAAGTCTAGCTCAATCGTACATATATGTACAGAGGACGCCTTGGCTAATTAAAGCCACTGGCCAATTCAAGAGGCAATGAATGCATTCTTGACAACTTAACGAAGAAAGGAATATCTGAATGTCCCGCTTTGAGTTACTACAAAGTCAGATTGCTGTGGTTTGCTAATATGATGAGTCCACGACATTGCATTAACAGAGGTTGATATGATCAAACCCTACCAGCTGTCCTCGAGATATTTTAAACCCGGACACATCTGCAGACATTGTTATGTTGATCTTCCAATCGATAGCCCCCTGAAACTTGCTGAATCAATCGATCGTGAAACAGTCTTCCCGTCCTACAATTTTGCCTTCGCCATCGATGAGCTCAGATCTGTGGCATCGGAAGCTAGGCTAAGGCCATACCCGTATATAACCATGAGCAGCCATCCTACGGAGGGGCCTGCAGAGCTGACACTGGATAGATCCAGTGTTTGCCTTTCACACGATGTTGGCATTGGATTTACTATTCAGAGATGCAATGATACGCCTCAAGGGACATAATTCCACTATGACCACATGCCAGCCCGAATACCTCGTTGCGGTCCACACCATACAAGAATTACGTGAATATATATTATATTATACCCATGACAGCTATTACTTTTTGCTCGGTGGATTAACATACGAGGCGGCGTAGTTGGAGAGATGGATATAATAGAGAGCGTGAAGTTGCGGAGCAAGACGGCGAGGAGCCCTTAGGATCACGGGGGAGCAATTTGCAGATGAAGCCGCAGCCGGAGTGGGGCTTTGTACAGATATAATCTATGCATGTACCCAGAATTTGTGCCATTCTAGACCATCACGACCTCATAGCTGACGTTTCACTTGTCGTCCAGGCCCCAGGCATCATACATACAACCAGATCTCAAATCGCACAGGACCTGACTGGGATCGCAGTCAGAATCACAACGACCACAATCCCACGGTGTAATCTCAAACAAACCTTGCGGTAAACTGATGGGAGTGCGAAATAATCAGCTGCACCGGGCCCTTCTCATGCCCTGTCCGTCCCGTCTGCCCTGTCCTGTCATGCCTTGCACTGCTCTCACCCTTGCCCGCTTGGTCAGATTTTAAAGCGAGCGGACAGATACAAAGAAGCAGGAAGAGTGTAAGGCATAACCAGTAAGTCCTATTACGTTATTTCACATTGCATGCAACCCCGGAAAGCGTATATACGTATCGATGCCCGGCGGGAAAGAGATACAAGCCTTGCTCAGCCGCAACCGAAAAGGCAGCGAATTAAGGACTGGAGGAGATCGGGGGTGGAGGAAGAGGCTGTCATCTAACCCTGCTCGATGCTATCAAATCTCCAGCCTGCTCCGTACCCCGGTAAAGAAAGAATGGAAGCTCATGATGGAGGAGTGTGGTGGTTAGATGGATGCAAAAGATGGATGTTGGTTCTCATGTTTGCTTTGTTTGAACCGTCAATACCAACCTGGAAAAAGGCAAAGCCGGCATTTGCTTGAATTCCTACTTCTTCTCTCATCCTACAGCAACGAAAGAAACCTGAACGCCCGCGGATCCGTCTGCTTCGGCGCTTGGCCGAACGAGATGACCTCACTCTTGCCTGTATACGTGTTGATCGGCGAGGAGTTACAGTTCCTACCGAATTGATGGTGCATTGAAGCTACGGAATGTCCCCATACCAAGAGCTTTGAATTCGCTCACAGGATGGCGGGGTCTATCTAGTGAAATTTCATGGCCTCAACCGAAGGGTAAGACCGTCGCTTGAGGGTATACTAGGTGTAACGACTGGTTTGGGGAGCGTGATATCCCTCATGGGTCAGCAGGCTGTCGCCTTCACTACGTCTATAACCCGAGGTGCGGAGGGCATACAATGGGCTGGTGTTAAATGATTTTCGCACATGCACGGCAGTTGGGACATGGGACTGAAGAACAGCAGAGGGCTGAATATGTCGAAATCGCTGGGTGGCTGGCATTGCTGGAGATTCCACTCCATTGTCTGCTACAATTCAAACCAAACGGTCACATATAAGCAGCAACGTACGTAAGTGTGTCATAGCCTTTCCTATTTCACTACCCCAGATTTGGGTGGCCTAACCTCAAGGGGCTTGAAGCACATCCTCCTTCATTTCTGCCAGTATCCAGTCCTTGAGTCCAGATACGAGGCACCCAAAACCTGAAAAAAAGGGCTTGCAACTATGTACAGGGAACTGCTCACCGGCCCCAGAAATACACTTGATAACCTGAATGAATGAATGAAATGAATCCATCCATGGCCTATCAGAGGTAGTACAGCATGATCGGGACGGAATTTCAAGTTCAAGGCATTAGCCTGAACAGCCACCTCAGTATGGACAGAGTACCTGTAGCACATAAGCCAGTGGCTCAATAATTGGTATCTTCGTTGTACCCATGACGTTTTTTGCGTCCCCAAGATTTGAGACATCTTAACGCCTGCCACTTCAAACATCCCAGCAACCCAACGCTCAAGGCATGAATGGCGATCACTTGCTGAGGAAACGTGTTCATCAATATGTAAGTCATATTGCATATGGAATGCAGCAGTTTTTGTTCTTTTTTGTGCGAGGCTGAGGTAGAGAACCCACTGCCGATTGGTGACGCATCATGAAACTTTGAACCATGCACCAACAACGAGAAATGACTTGTTCGTTGAGGTACGTACTCATCAATTCTTGTGCGACAGCCAACTGAGAGCTTGGGTAGACCAAAGAATCTCGACCGTATTCCCTTGGCCGACAGTACTGTAGTGCATGCATACGCGCATAAAGATACACGGATAATCTCCATGGAGGCCGGATACACACAAAGATGACCGACCATATCTTGTGCTTCGTACAATTCAAGATCGCCAACAGGACCAGGGTCGCGTGTTCACGATGTCACGATAATCGCAAGTCGCCAACTTGTTGGCCTGCGAATCGTCTCCGCCGGAGTGGGACAAAGGCCAACTGAGAGATAATGAGTGATATATGCTGAATATATCTCGCAAAGGGCAAATGCCGTGGTTGTATGCAAGTGTGCATGTTTCCCCGTCGGCAAGCTCCAAAGCCTTGCAGCCGTCAACAGCTGACGACACTTTTTCCTCTGCTAAATTTTAGGCTCTTTAACCTTTACCCGTTCCAATGAGGGATCGGCGTTTAGCTGTCCAGGATAATGTTTCAGATCAATAAAGGAGATCTGCATGTTTTTTTTCGGCGAGGATCCCGGCTTCTTGTCCTTTCGCTCGGCTTTTCCGTCTTTTATTTTGACCCGATCTTTCGCTCCTTTTGAGTGGCTGATTTAATTCCCATTCTGATGAATATTTTATCATATGACTTCTTATTCCTTGTCTTCGGCTTTCTTCCAGATATATACATACGTACGGAAGGACTCCTTTCCATTTTAATCATACCTTTCCCAACCCAGTGCCACCCACTGATCTAAACCATGAACTCATTAACGATAACCATCCAATGCAAGTGCCGATCGATTGTATGTTCCCACACTCCAAAATTCCTCTATCCCGATGGGAACGGGGCTTTATCGGGGCTGATTGAAGGTGACAGGTGCAGCTGTGCACATAACGGACGAATGAAGAGCTGCCGCTATCCCGGGGGCCGTTCGTCCCGCTTAATATACCCGTTAAGAGGATGAATGGTGTTCGGGGTGGACTCGGGAGACATGGTTCTTCTGGTTCGCCATCTCAATATGCACCCCTGGGATTCCTCGGGGTGACAAAATCTACACAAAGGGGGGACAACTGGAGACAATTGGCTTGTCACATCTTGTCTTGCCCCGCGAGCAAATATGACGACCATTTGTTTAGGCCTTCCCCCTCACTCAGAGCCAGCTTGTATGAATTTAACCTACACATAAGTGTAGAGTAAGTGTGATAGAATTCCTTAATTGGTTGACTATCGCCTTATACCCATGTCTATCCCTACACACAACCCAGGCTCTGGACAGTAAAACCAATAACCCCGATTAAATTCGTACGGAGTATGTCGCTATTACTTCGAGATGCTAATGAGGTATGACTTGTCATGGTCATGAAGAGTGTTGGGTCGCGACGAGATCGCCGTATATTCTTACCACATTTTAATCCTCTCAAGCAGCCAAAATTGAAGGCTGTATGTTGTTATTGTTGACCTGACCTTCCTGCTTCGGAATTCCTGAGCCGACGCTGTTTTTCGCGCTGCCCTTGACCGAGATGGACCGGTTGATGCTTGATCTCATTTCTTCGGCTTTACCCACGTATTCGGCCTGAGTTGTCAGCCTACGCTGGGAGAAATGTAGCCCCTTGAGGTCTGGAGGAAAGCCGGATCTAACCAGCTCGTATTCGTCGGGACGTCTGGTAGAGGGCTCTGTTGGTTCGAGCGGTTACCCCAGCGTATTTTGCCGTGGCAGATCGTGATAGGGAGAGCTGATGGTAGGCATGACGTTCTCTAGACATTCCTTCCGTGGATATGGAATGCTGAGGACGAAGTGAGATACAGATTACCTGAACTTCGAGGGTTGGCGGTGCCCATGGAATGAGAGAGTCAACTAGAATTTAGGGACTAGGCTGTCCAAAAGTCGAGTTAAGTCGGGTTGAGGTCGAGTTCAACTCAGTAGTTATTGATAGGAGAGACCAAACGGCAGTCTGTATTGAAAGTACTACATGAAATTGATTTGGGAGCATACCTCACCCGACTTAACGTTAACAGTAGTTATAAACTAAAGTTAGAAACAGCTTGATGGTCTAAATCTGATATGAGAACGGCTTCGGCTTCTACATAGGGAAAAGAAGCTGAACCATTCTGCCCATAACATCAAATCGTCATCCTGTTGAAGCCACCTGGTGCTGAAGTTTGGTCTTCAAATCACAAATAAAGGAGCCTGGTTGAAACCCAGTTATATATTTGAAGATATTCAAAGCTCTTCAAAGCTCACAGCGTCTCCTCCTCATCAAGCTGATTGTCACAGTTCAGCGATGCCGCTTAATGACATGAGCTATAAAACCCACTGTATATCAAGTAATCTCACGCCTAGCTGAAAAGGCCAGTAAAGCCTCGCTTTTAGATATCTGCCATCTTCGGATAATTCAATCGACTGGTCAGCGAAAAGGCCTTTGGTATGCCGTCCATGTATATAGAGCTGGCTGAAAAGTTGGAAGTAAGACTCCAGAAGTTTCTACCAACACCATAGTTGAGCTACCAGCCGACCTACGCTGGTCTAGGATAAACTGAATATTGGCTTCTGAGGTCTCAACCAAGCTCAGGGCTTTGTTTACCACATGCTCATTTCCCTACAGAGGTGTTGTATAGCTCTGCCGCACTCGTTAGGATAATATATATATACACACTTCCTAGGTTGGACCTTGGATTGGGTGTGGTATGGAAGTAGGGAATCCAGGATTGTCGACCAGATAAATTTAAGGCACTGGGCTGTAAACGCTTAGAGAACTGCCACTGGTCATGGCTTTCTTTCGGTGCTATCCTATGGGCATTCTGAGGTTACCGGAATTTCGCAACGAACTGAAGGCCAACCGTACGGTCAATGCAAAGACCATCTTGCTTAGCATATGAGTTCGCAGTTGGCGCCTATTTACTCTGCCTAGTGGCTGGCCTTACTTCTCCGTGGATTATGCCCCTAAGTTAGCCAATGTTATCCTCTCGAAGTAGCCTGAAATTTCGGTCTATAAGACCTAGCGCACCCAACGAGTGTCATTGAGGGATCCTGTACAGATAAGTATTTATCTCCCGTGGAAATCTCTAAGTAAATGGGCATGGCATTAATTTTACCCGCATCGCGGTCCCACAAGTGCCTAGAAACCTTGGTATGGCCTCCACCATCGCGAAAACTAGAAACGCTGCCGCGAAAAAAAGTCCCCAACTCGCCCGAAAGACAAGCTGACGTGCTACCATCCCGGCAGCCCGACAAGTCTACACGGGTTAATGGAGCTTAGAGAATGGATTGGCGGCCGGGAATATAGCCAAGAATTTGGATTCTTCGCTGTCAGCGATACAGTAGCTGCACCGGCCGTGCCGGCGTCGCGGTCTAGCGGATTGTAGTACAAGCCCTCGACAGGCGAGTATGAGCCACACAAGCACCTTGAGGAAGGGCAGTGTAGCAATTCCGTTTCATACTCAGACACGGGCTTGATTTCAGTAACGAAGTCTTCACAACCCTCAGGCAGACGGTTCTCGGGGGGGGGGGGGGGGGG
>JAPERC010000129.1:0-125765 GCA_030411455.1 Arthroderma sp. MBC 290
GATTGGTTCCATTAGGTGGAGGGTGTGGGAGCAGAATAGAACTGAATTTTCGACAGTGCAAGCGGTACTTGGTATGCTTAAGATAACTGTTAGATATTGGGTATAATGGGTGCAGAAAGTTCCTTTGGATGAGAGAGTGTAAGCTAATTTTATATGCCCAAGTCCTGCCAGGAATCAAGCCCGCATCGATGATTACGCGCCGTATCAAGAAGCCATAAACGTCTTGTTTGTCTTGCCTACAATAGCTCTTTCTCATGATGTTTTCTGAGTGCACCACCTTCGCATGAACTTTTGATAGATCGAATACACGGCCCTTGACACACAAATACCCAGACTATCGCATTAAGGGGAGTCATATATGCCATTGGCCTCCACAGTACAGTCCCCGGGTTTCAGGGCTTTCCCATCGTGGGCGGTTAGCATCCTGGATAGCAGAGGTTTTCGGGGTTTGGTCATCGTGGGTCTCATGAATTGAACTCCTATTGTTCTCAGCTATCTCAATCGCATTGAATTCTTATTTTTATCTTTTTATTCTATTTTAGGGCAGTGCATTGAATTTCGTTGTCAGGGTCCAAGGCAAAAGTATCATGGAGGTTGAAAATGGTTGGTTGTCAGGGCTCGAGAGTCGGTTACCCCTGACAACCCGCACAATCCACAGTCTGTTAGCGCCGACGTTTGCGGCAAAGGGTCAAGCATGCCTCCACGCCTGCGATCGTCAAGAGATGAGACGAAGGGATATAAAGATAACCAGCCAACCTCGACATCTATTGACAAGAGTGTGCCCATTAACTCCCTTCACAAAATCTGTTACCCTCCCGTCGCCACCCGACTCAAGTCATAAACAGCAACATGCTGCCCAAAGATAGTCCAGTTTATCAACGAAAAAAAGACAACTTTCGCTTTCTTAAGGAGCTACTTGAACAGCTGCACTCTATTACCCAGAATGTTTATTTCTCTTCAGCCCAGCTTCAATCATACCATGTCAATGTATCCCCACTTGACCTCGAGGCTGATAGAGCCACTGTGAATGGGAAAACGCAGTTCTTCCAACCAATGCCTGCCTCACAGTATGAGAAACTTCCACGGCCCGAATATAAGAGCCCTAAATTTGGAAGCGATGATTTTGGGCTGTCCAATTGCCAGCAGCTCTGCATAAACCTCTCGAATTATATGAGAGATGAACTGCCGGAAAATGTTCGGACCGAAGAGCACAACCAGCTGCTTGACTTTAGCAAATGGCAAGGAGGATACTAGTTAGTACTCTCTCTTGCTATTCCAAATATATATGACCTAGGTTGGAGATGGCTGACAGCAGTGAAAAAAAAAAATGTTTAGCCAACAGCGTGATCATCGACTTGGTGGCAACGAATATGGATTCCACCCAAAAGAACAGCACGATTGGCGCTTTGACGAATGCTGCGATACTGTGATGGATGAATACCCGCATGTCATATCCTATACTGCGACTGGATTTTATCCAGCCGCTGACACTGAGTCGCAACTTACGCGTGCTGAAGTGATCATGATGATCGATATTATATTGAAACGTATGCCAACAGGTAATCTGGCTCTCCATGAGAGATATCCTGTAAGCTTCCCATTCTGCATCATTAAAGAGATGAGCTACTTCTGACACTTCGCTAGATTCTTATGATCTCCTGTTTCAGCCGAAAGCTCCGCTTCATTCAGGGCTACTTCGATGGACAACTGCATCTCCAATTCAGCAAGTTTCTTGACTTTACAAGGTTCAATCAGAAAACACTTGATCTCTTCGCTCGATGGGCGCTGAGCGAACCTGTTGGAGATACAAAGACGCCTACTAAGCCTGTTGCTCGCAAGGAGGCTGCGGCTACCCACAGCTCAAAGTCGACTATTCAATCACCGCGTGCGGTCGGGGTTCATTAATGGTTTGCCTTTATTTCTAAGTTCAAAGTATGAGTGATGATAGGGTTGTTTACTAGGTGGCGGGTTAGGTGGTGGAATGGCGTTTATTCTTTGTCTATGGAAACTTGACGGCGTTATTTTGGACTTGAAACTCAACAAATTTTAGCTCCAGATTGGTTTTATCCACATCGGCCAAAGGATACTGAGAGCGTGGGATGGTTCGACCCCATATATTTCTATTCTGTTCGTCTTCGATAGGGATGTGCTTGTCCCGATGACGATAAGCGGCTCCACCCCCAGACCCCACGATGTACTAAATTAGCAGCGAAAAGGGAAATTGCCCAGAAGAAGCTCGGGGCGGGCTTACCCATACAGATAGTTATATACAAACCCCATCCTTACCTACATTATACTGACGCACTCTTGGAATGGCCTTGAATATCTTGAGCCTTATTCCCATGGCGGCGCTCTATCGGCGGAGTCCGTGAGCCAAACCTTCCCGATTCCGCTGAAGAGCCAAGACATGACTAATCCGGGGATCCACAAGGAATGCTATAAATTACGTATTACGGCGGATAAACCGTCACGGCGATATTCCCGCTGTAATATACCGTGGCGGAACAGTTCGCTGTATTAACCACTCCACGCCGGAGATGTATGGATATGTATTTGGTGACTGTGGCCAAAAAGGATGTATGTGAGCTGCATAGCGAGTGAGGTTGATCGCTGCATCGGGAAATTATTCGAGAGCTCGTTTCACCCAGTCGGATTAAATTTCATGCAGCTTGTGGTTGGCACAGACACAGATCGGTAATATATCTCGAGAACTGAGCCGCTGGCGTCCAATAATTAGTTGGCCACCTGTTACCATGTTTAGATCGGTTGGAGCTGGAGTCGCAGAATTCGTTTTAGTTTTCGATCATATCTCGATATTTATGCTAAGCGCCCGAGCCTGGTTGATACAGCCTCGCTTGTGTCATGCAGGCATCCGCTTCGCCTTGAGTTTCGAGTCACGATTCGGCCGTGTTATTTCATGCAAACTCCGACGGGGATAGCTGTCGCTCAATATTGCTTGTTTTCTATACTTTTCTCTTTGCTTGAAGGCTAGGCTAGTCTCCGTAGCGTCCGTACTGCCCGTCACACCCGTAAGGCGAGATGAGTGGCTCTGCTTGTCATTCTTTTTTCCCTACTTTTCCTGACAGACTCATGGAATGATAATTCGCTATTTTCTGGCCAATGGAATGAAGCTTGAACGATGGGATGTAACGATAGTATGCGCATCAAACCGCCGAAAAGGTATGGGTGTTCCTGGTAGGGTATGGTAACGTGACCAGGGTTCAACTGCGAACAGGGATGGCCCGAGAGTTTCATGTCAGCAAACGGGTTCGCTAAATATAGTTTGCTGGAGCTGAAAGAAGGCAGTGGTTGGCGATCATCATCGAGGGCGACGGGGAGAAGCAGAGTCGTTTATATCCAAGAGAGGCTTGTATGTATGTTTTTTATATCCTCGAGATGCCTGGCGAACCGCGGCTTCTGGGGATGCCCGAGCGCGGACTTGGCGGTACCGAAAGGGTATGGTTCTGTATTCGATACATACAGGTACGGTCACCGTACCTTAGCGTGGGTATTGGTATGGTACGGATACAGCTGTTTACTCTCTTGCCCTTCTATCCTCCATCCTCTTAACATCAGGATGATACGATATATAAATACCCAATAAAGGTCCTGACGAGCTAAGCCAGCAAAGAGCACCGGTAGTCTGGATAGTTTGTACAAAGAAGACACCATGAAATATGTATCTGCCATCGTATTTCAACGTGGAATCGTTGGTACGGTACCCGCAAGCTAGGGCGGTAATACGGGAACGAGAAGTGGAAACGCCAGGACATGACACAGGGGAACCGCTCGCATCGCTGGTACCGCCACCAATGGGATACTTAAGCCTCAGCCAACCTTGACATCGCTTCTTCAACCTCGCCGGTGCCTTTCCCTTCTTCCTCTTCTTCTCTTCTTCTGTACTTCTTCTCTTCTCTCTTTTCTCTCTTTTCGCCTCTCATCTTCTCTTCTCCCCTCAGCCTCGAGCTTCAGGTCGTCGTCTTCCCGCGTTGCTGCGACTTGCCCGACGTTCTCCTGGTTCGGGCGTTTTGGCTGAAACGACACCTGCCTCGCATCATTATCAGCCACCGCCATACTTACCGGCTGATGCTGGCGTTGTGCAATTGAGGACCGTCAATATCTCTTTTTGAAAGAGCTGCTCCTCTCTGGTGCCTTGCCCGTTATCCTCTCTGCTGTTCACCGCATGAACTACCGGCTTTCTCGGCCATATTCTCCCGTGTAACTCGCGACCGTTTACATGCGAGAAACAGCTCGAAGCCTTGCGCAGACCGTTCATTTTTAGTCTTCATAATTAGAGCTAAGCATAGTATTCATCTCAGCACCCTATTCATCCAACTTTCTTTACGTGGGCGCCAGCAACACCCCTTTCCACGACCTTTCTGTCCTGAATTCACTTGGTATGTCGTGTCCTGTTTGTAGCTATTTTAATTCCATCTGTGTCCGATAAACTGTTTGGCTTGCGCTCTATCCACTTGTGTTTTGTATTCATTGGCTAACCTTGACTCTTATGCTTAGCCTGAATTGCTAGCCTACGCTCACCGCCCGTGCTGCTAGCTGCTAGCTACTCGCCAACACACTCATTTCCTCTGTCGAGCTGCGACCTTGTTGTATCATCCCGTTTCTTATAGCTAGCTACGCATCTCTACGCACTATATTGCTGCTGCTTATATACGGTAAAGACACACGAGTAGCGCATAACCAGAACCCGTCGTGGTCTTCATATAGCTCTGCACGCGACATTTGAAACACGGTTTGGAAATTATGGCAGATCATATACCCGTCAGTAATCATCCGAGTCAGGACCTCGCGGCGATAAGCGAAGTTGTGCAGAATGGTCCCGGTAAGGGTCACAAAACGAACTGTTTAACGGTTATCTACTTTTCCCCGGAAGGTGCTTATTATTTATTATCTCAGTCTCAAATACAAGCCAGCCTCCCTCTTCTAAGGATAAGACCCAGAGAGCCTCTAATCCCAATGTGCCTCCCCCAAAGACAGATAAACCGCGGCCTCATATCTGTACGACCTGTACTCGCTCCTTTGCGCGCTTGGAACATTTGAAGCGTCATGAACGCTCTCACACCAAGGAGAAGCCATTCGAGTGTCCCGATTGCACAAGATGTTTTGCTCGCAGGGATTTACTGTTGAGGCATCAGCAGAAACTTCACATGACTACCGCCCCTTCTCGGAATAAAAACCCTCGAAGGGAGAGTGTCAGCAGTAGTACAACACGCGTTCGGAAGAATTCAATCGCGAACGGTAATAGCATGAGGCCTAGGGCCAATACGATAAGCCATGTTGAAGGCGCAGCGGTAGGGCTGTTATCAGGGAGTAACACTTCATCTAGACCTTCACACCATGCTCATCATCCCAGCCTTGGTAATATTCCGAGCGTCCCTAGCCTTGACAACTATCGCGGACTGGGCGCAGAAAATAGACATAATACCGCCAATGGTTTAACGAAAATTGATACTGCAGGCTTGCCTGCTAATTTCCCAGACTCTTTACGAACCGCGCCAGTCATGGGAAGCTTTGACGTTGGGTTTGGAATGAATGATATGCTTATTGGTCAAGGAAGTACCGTTAACCCTGCTCAGCTACATTTCAATATATCTCCGCAAGGGTTTGGAGATACCCCGACATCCCCTTACCCGCCGGCCTTTCCCAACGCATCCGCTGCTCAAAGTGCTATCGAGGAAGACTTTAAGCTTGACTGGCTGAGCACTTTTGATAGCACTATGGCCTTCGCGAAATCAAACGAATCCGCTGTTGGATCTTCCCCGTCAGCCATGAGTACTGGTAGTCCGAGCGGGACTAGCGAGGCTATTCTAGACGGCTCTAACCACACCTCCGTAACAGTAACTAGTGGCGGTACTTGGTCGAATCCCTTACTTTCACACACTCAGCCTGCTGCACAGCACCAATACAGCATTGGCCTCGCGGATTTTCCTGATTTTAGCCAACCCACCGATACAGTATCTCCAAAGTCTTTATCATACTCGACTTCAACGCCGATTAACTCCATGGGTGTCTCTACTCTCTCCAGCATGCCCAGCAATACATATAACCACCTGCCCACCACTAATGGGGCGCCAGGGTATCCGATGTACAATTCGAATGTACCAGCTTCGCTACCCTTCGCTGCCTCCATTACCGATACCACCCGTCAAGCCTTGATGACTACTTTACAGCAGCCATCTAACTTCACGAACCGAAGATACTCTCAGCACTCCATGGGCTCATCGATGCCTTCACCTGGCCTACCCGGTGCGAATATGTTTGATTCCAATTCATACGCTATACCCAGCACGTATGACCTACAACGGTACATTGCTGCGTACGTTCACTACTTCCATCCCCACATGCCATTCCTCCACATCCCCACCTTGGACTTTAGTGCATCAGAGTACGCGAGCAACTCCAGATCCCCTGGTGGCCATCCAAATGTTGGCGTACCGAATCTTGCCATTGGTGGCGGATGTCTTATCTTGTCTATGGCTGCAATTGGCGCTCTTTATGAGTTCGATACAGCCGCGTCAAAGGAGCTGTTTGAATCTGCAAAGAAAATGATCCAGCTATACCTAGAAGAGAGACGGAAAGTAGATATGTCAGCCGCGATCAATCGTGCAAATTCGGGCCGTGACAATTCGATCCAGAACACCCCTCTCTGGCTTGTGCAAGCAATGCTCCTTAATGTTATCTACGGCCATAATTGTGATGACAAGACTGCTGCTGACATTGCGAGTACCCACTGTGCAGCCCTGATCAGCTTAGCGAGAGCGGCGGAATTGACGCAATACCATCCTCCTGAAAACTTGCCTCCGGACCAACTTGGCTATCCCTCCTTTCAGGACATGAGTGGACTCAACTCCGACATGTGGGCCGGCCAGATGGACATGCCCAACGAAAGGAGGGACTGGCTCTATTGGAAAACCGTTGAAGAACGGAAGCGCACTCTTTATGCTATTTTTTCGTTTTCGAGTTTGTTAGTATCGACATATAATCACCCCCCTGCACTCACTAATTCAGAGATCCGTTTAACTCTACCGTGCGAAGAACAGCTCTGGGCTGCTGATTCACCCGAGTCTTGGATGGCCTTGGGTGGCGCAACCGCCGCGGACCATAACGCCATTGAATTTTCAGAAGCTTTAAGGACACTCCTTGTTGCTGGACAGGCTTCCCATGATCAATATGGCCCAACCCAAACTCACGGACTGACCCCTGGCGACCTTAAGCCTAGCACTTTTGGCTGTTTGGTATTAATTCACGCTCTTCATAATTACCTCTGGGAAACACGCCAGCAACATATGGGAAAGCAATGGACGCACCACGAAACTGAGGCCATGTTCATCCACATTGAGCCTGCATTTAGAGCTTGGCAAACTGCTTGGAGCAGCAACCCATTCCACAGCTTGGAGCGTCCGAATCCCTATGATGCCGGGCCCCTGTCTGCGGATAGCATACCCTTGTTGGATCTTGCATATGTACGATTATATGTCAACCTTGGGCGATCGAAAGAGTCATTTTGGCAACGCGATTGGCACGGCATGTCTGATGAGCTTACCAAAGCTGTCCAGAGTCCCCACCATTCAGAGAATAGCCCCGGATCGGATTACGCAGATGAAAATGCTAGGAGGCGACGGGACTCTATAGCTGCCTACGCCGTGGCAGAGCTTAGCATATCGGGCTCCCCCAGCCACGACAGTTTGTTGCATGGCGCACCCAATTTCATGTCCCAAATTGACATGCGTCCAACTAAAAATGAGCGTCTCTTACGCAAGGCCGCCTTTTATGCTGCCGATTCAATGTGTATGGCAAACGAACTTGGAAACACTTTTGCCGAATTCTCCTCTCGTGAACTACCTATCCAAACTGCCATTTGCCTCTTCGACTGCGCCCAAGTGTTGGCCGAATGGGCCATAACGGTACAAGAGCGAATCGGTCCATACCTAGGCATTCTAGGCCAGGATCATATCGATTATAACCTGGGCCCGGCACTGATTCTTTTGGAAGATGAGGATAGGAAATTGATCAATAAGATTCAAGATATCTTGAATAGTGTCGAGAAGAAAATGAAGGATATTGTGCCTCATATCGGCGTTGGGGTTTCGGAGTCTTGGAACTGTTTGCCCAGTATGGTTGAAGGAGGATATGCAACGAAGATCGCATTCTCAGCGGCCTATCTACTGAATAACGCTGGCGTTTGGCAAGGTAAGAGTCACATCCTAACTATCAGTAAGACCAAGCGGAATAAAGACTCGCTAACAAATGATATAGTTATCAAACTGATGGCCCATGCATTGGAATCACATGGTCATTCCTTGAAACAACGAGCTCAAAACTCTGTTTCTAGATAATGTACGACACTCATTGCGGATATTACTGACGACTTCATTACTTCTATGTTGGGTTACGAATTCGAAACCAAAATACCGAACGACGACAGGTTAAATTGACCACAAAATTTATGACTTGGATAGCATGATTCCACCGCATCTCAACCGGCGTTCGTGTATTTCATAAAAAGACAGCTTTATACCCATCTTCTGCTCACAGTGCAGCTTAATACCCGCTACATATTCCTATAGTTAAGCTCGGATTTAAGAAAGAGAAGGAAGGATATTTCACGTCAAACCATGGTCTTCATTTTGTTGGTTCGGATTCATTCTTGAGCTTTCTTGTCTCGTCGGTTCGCCAGGCCTTTGTTCTCCTTTCTTACATACGACGAGGCGAAGGGGAATGGGATACGGTCTGGCGTTTCTGGTTGCATATACACCTGTCCTGCTGCATTGGGATTTGATTTATTTTCCCACGCTCCCATATTTGCGGTTTTCAATCTTCGTCGATATTGCCACTTACTGGTTCGGTTGCGCCAAGTTCATCGCCCGGTTTCCTTACACGGAGTTTTCGTTTACTTTCCTCTGACCTGTTTACTGTTGACTGCTATTAATGTCCCGAGTTTTGTATTTGCATGATGATTATACGGCCCCTTTTCCTTTCTGAACATCTTCCTGCAACTTCTACGAATATATAATGCCTTCCGATGTCCTGTTCATTACCACTGTTGTTGCTGGTGTCGCTGATTTGACCGAGTTCCTCACCGAACCCCCCTCTCTGTCTGTTTATCTTCTCTTTCCCAACCACCCAATGTTTGGAGTTGCATCGTTCTTCTGCTTTCGTGTTATTGCAGCAGCTTCTCACCTGACCTAGGCCCTGCCGCATATGCATGACGGATTTCAGCTTTTATAATTTCCTACTTCCTTCTACCGCTTTTGTTTGTCGAGCTTGAGTTTGAAGAAAGACTTATGTCCAAGTCCCAAGTAAAAAGAGGAGGAAAACGGAGAATTTTCACACGGCATAGTTGTTGTTGTCTGATTGCGAATCGTTGGTTCTTTTTCTTCCCATCTGCTTTATTTCCCCTTTTCTGCTATGATTCATTCCATCTCTTTTCGAGATACCACTCTACACTACTTTAGCTTCTTGGTTTTTTGACGACTAATTTTTCTTTTCATCATGAACCCATCTGTTCATTGAGAATACGCTTGTTCCCTTTTAATATCTCTCATTTGTCAGTCGTGCGTGAGTTTCAAGCTACGTTAGTGTAAGTAAGTACGTTCGCGAGTAAGCGTAATGTATTCGAGATTCTTCACCTTGAATATACGTCTGTTTCATTGGGGGTAGGAGTTGAGAACAAATATAGCCAGCACGAAAACTGGGCTTACCTATCTATGCCCAGACATATAAAGAGTATCACATCGTGCTACTAGAAAGACAAGGCATTAGCCTGATAGATAAACATTTGAATATCCATAGAGTCATAGTATAGTTTGAAATTTTGAAATTTTGTCATTCTTTTTTTAAACCCGGCACCAGACTGAATTTATGCTACACGGCCGGAAAACTCCATATCAACAACAAGCTCCAAAAACCAAATATACCTCTAGCAAAGGCAGACCGGTTCCATTTTATATCACGATTCTTTCAAACGAATATTTTCCAACGGCCTTTCGCTTCAAGTAGCCCATTTCACGTGAACTGCGAGTCTTAACCTCGCCTGTTCGCTTTCGGATTTTGGTCCTGGTATGATCATCGCCTATTATTCCGACACCTGGTAATTCATCGGTCATCCTGAGTGAAAGAGGTAGCACTTTGGTATTGTTTGCTGACACATCAGCGTTGACTGAGGCTGGATTGTTGTCATATACGATGATTTTAGCGCCGTTGTGGCGTTCGGTGCGCTTGATGTGAGCGTTGGAACTAGTAGTATGGTCAGAAGCGGCTTGGATTTCCTTGGTGCTCTTCTTATCCTTGATTTTCTTGCTAGATGATGAGGTGGTGGTTTCACAGCACCGGATGAACTCTCGGAGCATACCCTTGAGGTATGTGGCTTCTTCGATCCCAGCCAGGGCGGCAGATATTTCACTCTTCATGTCTGCGATTAGCGAGGCTTCGGAGCCGGCTGAGCTAGCGAACCCGGCTGCTGAGATCCAGCCACTGGGCCCAACGGCATCTATACATGCGGTGAGGAGATCAACAATGGTGGATAGAGGGAGTGTTGGGATTTCGGGGCTAGAAAACGCAACAGGTGGCTCTTCGGTGAAACGGGCTGTGTGGCCGCCTGTCGCTAGAGCGTGGCGGAGATGGTGGATGATGGCGAGTATGTCGGTATTGGAGAGGGTGGAGTGAACGGATTGGGATACGCGTGTGACGGGGTGGGAATGCAGTTTAGTGAGCGCGAGATTTAGGCCAGCCATGGCGTTGATAAGGGTCTTTTCAGACCCGTGAGAAAGCTTTTGGACGGACGATGCTTCTCCAGCATCGTTTTGGCCATTGTCTTCGGGATGGGCTGAGTCGGTGAGAGACTTTTGGGGGTTCTCGGAATTTGTAGCGTGTGATCGAGCGACGTCCAGGAGAATTTTGATTGCATGTGTTAACTCGTCTGGGCTTAGGTGAACTGGGCATTTGAGAACCCTGACTAGGAGCTTCACTGATGCATCGTGGCTCGCAAGTGCCTGGACCAATGCCCCTTCTGGGATAGTGGTGAGGGCATAAGTTGCACCGGACCGTCGAAGGGCTGTCTGAATGCTTGTCACGCTAAGGCGACTCGATTCGACCAGCCATTCAAAAGTCGCAGGTGGTAAGAACGCTATTTTGAGCTTATTCGTATCGTTGATAGAAAATATTTTGGAGAGCAAATATAGGATTATCTCAGGATCAACAAAGTCCTGCTGGGATGGGAGACTTTCGGACTCGGAGCTGAAGCCTAGAATCTTGCAGAGCTTGGCCTTAACAGCGGAGTCAAATTTGGCTGGCTGGTTGTTCACTACCAAGCCGTCGAGTTTAGTTTTCAATTCGTTCCATCCATCGGAGTTCCCCCTTGAAGTAAGACCGAGGGGCCGCATATATTTCAACGAGCCTTCGTCAATAAGTGCCCCATTGATTGCATTGCTATCTGTGCTAATTCCTTTGCCGATAGCATCGATGAGGAGGTTGTTTCGATTTCGCTTTCGTGATACGGTACGCTGGTTCTTGAGCGTATCGAGGTCGAAGCTAAGGAGGTAATTTCGGTAGGCTGCAACAGCGACACCGAGCTTTGAGAAATAAGACACAAAGTTAAACTGTGCTTTGTCGCCTTGTAGTTTAACCCCAGCAACCCGGGAAAGTTCCTTCAAAGGTAGCTCTGCCTGTAGGGACTGGTATTTAGCATCGTATACGCGAATTGCTGACTGCCCTGCGCCAATGATAGACTGCGAAGATATGCGCATGATTGAAGAGAGGTTTCCGTCTTTGATTATGAGGTGTGAAGATACTTGTGGGGAGAGCTGTGAAATGTCGTAGCTAATAAAGCCGGATGGAAATGACACAGAAAAGTCCCCAGAGGAAAGGTTAGCGCTCCACTGAACTTCGTTGAGATTTAGTGGGACTGCGCCCTCTAGAACGGGTAAATTTAGGGTCATGAGGTGCCGTAGGCGTTCAGATTCCCGTACCACGAAGCCGTCTTCTGGGATTTGTGAAGGGACGTGGAAGAAATGCAATTTCGAATCACTTGGGAGTAAGACAGTGCTCTTCTTGGGGCGGGAAACCAGTACTAGGATGGTCGAATCGTCGGGGTTGTTGCCGAAGGCGTCGCCCAACACCGAGGCAACAATGTCCTGTCGTTTCCTGAAAAGGATTTTGCGGGCTTCCTCAAACGAAACTGTAAAGCAGGATCCCACATCATGCCCGTCCAGAACGTCACCCGACGTTGATTTGATAGCCCACCTTTGAGTTTTCAAATCGGCTGAGAGTCTTCGAGTCTGACCATCTTCGTGAACCACAATGACATCAGAAAGCTCGGAATCTTGCTCGGAAGGCAATGTAGCGGTAACAGTGCCAATGAAAACAGGATCAGAAGCTGCGTCGTTGATACCAAACGATGTAGTGGAGATGTTCGCGCTGGCATCAGAGGTTGGCGATTCATCTAGGAAGCATTTGATCTGCTTTTCCGGCAATTGTATTGCGCAATAAGTCCGTCGGACCGCATGTGAATCGCCAGGAGCTTTCTGACGTATGGAGCAAGGTGGGCAGAGGTGGGAGGCCTGGGGTGGGATAGCATATGAAGTGATGAGTCTCGGGAATTGAATCTGGAGAAATTGGTTAGTATAGAGGCATAACGGTCAGCAGGAGAGCGCATACATTGTAAAGATTTACAGCTTCACCATCTATAGCTGCAGCAATTTCATATCGCTTGCGCTTTTTGGAACCATGCACGCCGTGTATCTCTGCGAATCGAACTTTTCCCTGAGCAGCATTACCGAGCGGCTGCGGCATTTGAGCCAGCAGCGACGGCGGTTGGAGAGCCATTGCTGTCCCTTCTTTAGCCTGTCTGTGAGAGGCAGAGGCAACGTTGGAGCAGACCGGCTGTGGTAAAGAAAAGAAGCGTCTTCTTCTTCTCTTCGTCGCTCTGTTTGCGCTCTCGATTTTCCCGGTGGAGACAAAAAATTTTGGTGATCAGAAAAGCTTCATCGGCAAAACATTTGGCCGAGCAGGCGGCGAAACGTCATTTTAAGACGCGACGCGAAGAAACACCAAAAAGGCGCGATGTCAGTTTGGTGAAGAGGAGGCAAACAGTTTGGATATAACAGCCTGCGGTGACAGGCTCTCGTGCACTGGTGAAGTAGTATTATATATTGATATGGTATCCTCCATCAATTAACCCTTCTCGAACTGTTTTGCTCTGGAAGCCAGGCTTGGGCGGATGTTTCCCCTTTGAATCACCAAGCCATGGGCCAGACAGAGCAACAGACTCTACTTCCATTCTTTGGGAAATGTCCGTCCACCACATTGTACAGTATTTCCAAGCTTGTATCACTGACACTCTCCTTAGGTTCTTCCAGTCACCCCTGGGATATCCCCAACACTCCTATCCCGCAACCCAGCCTACCAGACCATGACACCGGGATATCGTCCCCGAGGACGGCGGGTCCCCAATTACCACCTGAATATAATAACACGGCCGACAACAAGTCACAGTCACTCTTGTCCAGAAAGGATGGATCTAGGCGAAATGGGCTGATAGTCCTGAAAACCAACCCAACAGAAACCAACAGAGCGAAGAACGACCAGACCAGTTCTGCTGAAGAGCATAATGGTCATCGCAAGAAGAGACGAAAAAAAGATAGCCCGAAGACGCTTGTATCGATTGTTAGTGACACACCTGTGGCAGAGGGGGGGCCAACTGTCCAAGATCCATCACTTCCCGAGCAGGGGACAAAGGCTACGGATACCGAGAATAACTCGTTAGATATGATGGCAAGTCGGGAAACAGGAGATACTGCCCCGAGCAGTAAAGAACCGATGAAAATAATGCGATTAAATCCAAATGGTAAACTCCGGAGCTCTCCACCTCTCGAGGGGAACTCTTCTGATCAGAGCCCGTCAGGGGGTTCTCGGAGGGCCTCGTCCCGTATAAAAGCCCGGAAAGAAGCCCTACCGCCTACCAAGCTTGTTACCATATCATACGGTTCGGGTGATAAACCTCGACAACACCTAGGGAATCTGATTAATGATATTATGGCTGGACGAACTCGACATATTCAACGACCGACGGTGAAGCAATCAAAGGCGCAGAAAAAGTCAACCCACCCGTTCTTTCTGCCTAAATCTGCGCAGAACACGGCAGTACCTGTTGATAACGGGGAGAATTTGCCCCAGCCCTCTTCCTATGCTACAGTCGAAGGGGGAAATGCCCAACGGACGACATCTACGACTACCAAACCTGTAGATCTTGCGCAACTTTTTCCCAGCCGAGCAAAGAAGGCTTCTGCTTTCCCCCTTCTTTTACAAAGGCCTCGTCGCTCGGACGGAAATGAACTAGTCAATCCACTATGGCCGCCTAGGGAAATGGTGCATGTCCAGGATGTTGGAGATTGGAATCGCCATGATACCTTATATCTACCGCCTCTCAAGAAAGCAAAAGACCGTGCCCTCTTCATTGATGAGTCAGAGGATGTGCTTTCAATCAGGGCGAGCCGTCTTCGCAAGTTACTTCATGAGGACAGGAACAAGACATGCGCCCGGAATATCCTATGTCGACCGAAGAAGTCTCGTTTAGCGGGCAGTGAATTGCAAAGAACAGTAATAGACAGGCTCAGCAACGGGACCGTGACTAAACTCAGAGGAAACCCCGGGGAGCTAGTTAGTGGCTCCCTGCATCCGGCATTGGCTAAATTGATATCATCTTTAAAGACAGCCATAGGCTCCTTTGATCGTGGAGGGTTCGAGGAAAACTCGTGGATTCACAAATATTCACCAAAGTGCGCAGCAGAGGTTCTCCAGGCTGGCTCTGAAGCCTCTGTACTGCGTAATTGGTTACAGAATCTTGTGGTATCTTCAGTGAGCACGACAGCAACAGGAAAGTCCGACTCTAAGCAATTGAAACAGAAAAAGGAAAACGTTGGACGGAAAAAGAAGAGAAAGAAACCGAAAGACCTGGAAGGCTTTCTTGTTTCAAGCAGTGACGAGGCACCTGTAATGGACGAACTCGGTGGTTCCGATGAGGATGAATTGGCTGGTGGCTGTACGATCTTCAGCAAGAGATCAGTTATCAAGCACGATGGACAGGAACCGGGCCTAAAACCCGGAGCTCAACGGCGACCGGTTTCTAAATCCGTGCTTCTCAGTGGGCCATCTGGCTCTGGAAAGACAGCTGCAGTCTATGCAGTTGCTAATGAACTTGGTTTTGAAGTATTCGAGATCAACTCTGGCTCTCGTCGGACTGCAAAAGACCTTGTTGAGCGCGTTGGAGACATGACTCAAAACCACCTTGTGCATCTACTCAACCAGGCTGATGGGGATAGTATGAATGGATTAATCACGACTCCGGAGGCACCGAGCGAGACTGCCGACACAGGAAACCAGAGCACGATGGCTAATTTCTTCAAAAAAAAGGAACCTCCGGCAGAAAATCAGCTTAAACTCATCCAGAAGGCGCCTGATAAAGAAAACCCGAGCCATACGGCAAAAGATCCACGAAGCCAAAAACAGTCCCTTATCCTTTTAGAAGAAGTCGATGTTCTGTTTAACGAGGATAAACAGTTCTGGAGCGGAGTCCTTGCCCTCATCAGCCAGTCTAAACGGCCGGTTGTCATGACATGTAATGATGAGAGCCTGATCCCCCTCGATGATATAGACTTTCATGCTATTCTGCGTTTCAAGCGGCCAAGTTCCGACATAGCTACTGACTATCTCCTTTTACTTGCCGCTAACGAGGGACATCTCTTGGATCGAGGGTTGATATCGAATCTTCTCACGGTTCATAACAGAGATATGCGCGCGACGATTATGCAATTGAACTTCTGGTGCCAGATGGCGGTAGGTAGCCGAAAGGCTGGCCTCGATTGGTTAAACAACCAGTGGCTCTGCTGTGGTGGTACACTTTCCAGCTCGATACCTCGCACTGTGAGTTGCAATACATATTCATCGCGGACAGGGTGGTATTGCACGGACACATCCATAGGCGAGCCAGATTCGCACGAAAAAAAGCTCCAGCTATTGACCGAAGGTATGGAGCAATGGGGACTTGGAATAACGGAGTGGCTTGAGAGACGCCAGGATCCTCTCAGTTGTGGCGGGTCATACGGTATCAATGCCCTCGAAGAAGCAAGTTATATGGCTGATATGAGAGGCGTTTTGGACCTTCTTTGCCAGGGTAGCAGCGATAACTGGGCAAAGGTTAGTTTTCTCCTTTCCTACATCGAGTGAAAACGATGCTAATAAGAACAGCACTCGCTGGATAATTCCCTACCGCCTATTCCGGACAAACAGCGTCTGGATTACATCGAAGGGCAACAGCTCCTGCAGTCAGACACATTGCCTCACCACTCAAACTTGTCCATCAGCATAGGCGCCTCACTGAGTATTCTCCTGGAAGAGTCGCTGAGCTCCAATTCCTCAATAGGAGAAGAAAGTGACATCACAACCCATGCGTTGGAAAAATCAAACCGGCCGGCACCGTTGCAACCATCTACATTTCGACACGCCTTTCAACCAATCATCGACCCTCCCGATGTATTTCCTCCTGCATCTAGTCATAGGCCACTTACCTTCGATAACACGGCGACGATTGCGGTTGACGTTGCCCCCTTCATCCGGGCGATTGTTGCATTCGACATGAATTTGGAACAGCACAGAATCAGGCTCGGTGGACCGGTTTCTCAGGATGGAGTGCCGCCGAGCAAACGCATGAGAACAACACGAGCGAGTAGAGCAGCGCTTGAAGGGGGCGACAAGGAGAACATAAGGCGGGAACGATGGTTTTCGGGCAGATTACAACCAGGACGTATCATGGCTACCGGCGGAGAGGGATGGGATGAAATTCTACAGCGTCAATATGAGCGACATTATGGCGTCGGTGAAAGTTGCTCCTCTGGCGAGCATTCGCAGCATTCAAATCAACCCCTGGATAGCTCGAGTGAGGGAGGAATATAGGCATAAATCTAGTTGCTTGTATATTATGGATAAATAACGTTTCCCTGGGGTCGATATAGAATAGTTTTTATGAATATATGCATTGATGAGGTAGATAGCCGAGTATATGGATACTCTTTCATCAGTATCTAAATTCAGAGAGATATTGTTGCCATAAAGACTGGTGGTAAGTTCAAGCCGATGGTGCTCCGGCTGATTGGCTCATCATGCATGACGATGTGCCCAAGCTCCGGCGCGCCTCCGCCTCAACTCCAACCTCATCAGCGACACCATCCAAACAGCAGCTCATCACTCTTCTGCTATCTCCTTGTCAACATATACGATCGACTTCTCTACGCTTGAGAGGAGCCTCGGAAGGCTGAGTCTCACGCCAGTTGCTTGGCTTTCAACCGAAAAACCCAGCCCCCAATACTTAACCTCGTTCCAACCACCCTCCCCTCAGCTCAGCGACATACTCCCGTTTCTAAGCTATCTCTGATATAGAGAAACGGTACATACAACTATCACGATGTCATTATTCGGTACGTCGTACGACGACGCCGAGCCCGTCATGTCGAAGCACTCGCCCTCCAAATCCAAGTCGTCCCTCTTTGCAGAGGAGCCCGCTTCTTCACTCTTCGGCGACGAGTCCTCCACAACGGCAGTGAACCAGGAGGATAACAGAGATGATATGCCATCACCTTGGAACATGTCGATTCGGAAAAAAGGCGGCTCGCGACAGGCGATTGTGAAATCGCTGCTTGCATCCGAGGACGTCCCCGAGAGTTATGTTGATGCGTACGATTCAGCTATGGAAGCTAGCGGCAGAACAGGGACTGGCGCGGGCGTCAGTGTGGATGTAATAAAGGATTTATTGTCGAATTCTCGACTTGCTCCGGATGAGCAGGAGAGTGTACTTGGGATAGTCGCCTCGGGTGGACAGCAGGGCCTAGACAGGAATGAATTTAATGTTCTAATGGCTCTTATTGGTTTGGCGCAGGAGGGTGAAGATGTGACATTGGACAGTGTTGATGAAAGGCGGAAGAGTAAGTTATCATTTCCTTTTTTTACTATGGAGCTATAAACTGCTATGTAGGCGTTTGATTGCGCGACTAACCGGTACCCGCGATTCTTTTTTCCAGAACTCCCTGTTCCTGATATACCTTATATTGAGCGACTGAAGAATCGGAGCCAAGCCGACGGGGCGTCTACGTTATCTCCATCGCATGGACACTCCGCTTCCTACTCGCGCACACCACGCCAAATACGACAACATACGTTCGAGGACCCTGAATCGGATCCATGGGGCAGTCCCACGTCGCGTCGGGTCCATAGTAATAGTCAGTCTAGTCTTAATGGTAATGCGATCGGAGGAGCTGGAGTTAATGGTTTCAATTCGACCGAGCCTGTTGAGGAGGTAGCTACAAGGACAAACGATGGGTTCAACAACCGCACTGAATATCACTCCAGAAATAATGGATCAGGGAGCGCTAGCAACCCTCCAAACAGCGCCGGCTCGGGTTGGGGAGAGGGTTACGGCAACCCGACCGGAGGTGGATTTGGCAACCCCGATCAAGCTGGTCTGGGTGGTGGATTTGGACAATCTGGGGATGACCAGGGGAATTCTCAGCGAGACAGTCTGTCTAGATCGCTAGGTGGCGGCCGCGTGATTAGTCCTGGCGCCGACGATGTCGTTACGATCAACATGCTCCCAGAAAAGGAGGGTATTTTCATGTTCCAACATCGGAATTACGAGGTCAAGTCTGCACGAAGGGCGAGCTCCGTTATTAGGCGATACAGCGATTTCGTTTGGTTGGTAGACTGCTTGCAGAAACGGTTCCCCTTTCGGCAAATCCCACTACTTCCCCCCAAGAGGGTTTCAGGTACGTTAGAAGCTTGATACAAGCTCGCCTAAAGTCTTGCTCACCATAAATTTGTAAAGTCAATGGCACTCACCTCGCAGCGGATTCCACTTCATTTTTGGAAAAACGCCGTAGGGGCCTCGTCCGTTTCGCAAACGCGCTCGTTCGCCATCCTATCTTGAGCCAAGAACAGTTGGTTGTAATGTTTTTCACTGTCCCGACGGTGAGTTCGATACAATAAGCTATTTATATCCTAAGATGTGTTCTAATTGATATAGGAACTGGCTGTATGGCGAAAACAAGCATCAATCTCAGTCCAGGAGGAATTCACCGGGAAGCAGCTTCCTCCTGACCTGGAGGATTCCCTGCCCCCAAATTTGAATGATACATTTGAGACTGTTCGTTCCGGGGTCAAGCGCTCCGCTGATATCTACATCAACCTCTGCAACCTGTTGGATCGACTCGCGAAACGTAACCAAGGGCTTGCAGCTGATCAGTTCCGCGTGGCCCGCGCTTTCCAGGCATTGACTGATTGTACGCCGGATACGTACGCAGCCGACACCAATGATGTCCCGCTGCTGAACAATGGAATCAACTCTTCTGCGAAGCATTTAATCAACAGTCAAGGCTTACTCGATGATGAGGCTAGAGCGTGGGACTTGGGTGTTCTCGAAGACCTCAAGCTTCAGCGCGATGGTCTTGTTGCTATGCGAGAGCTCTTTGATCGAAAGGACCGTTATGCAAGGGATAACATACCGCAGCTGGAAAAGCGGATTGAGAGCAACGAAAAGAAGCTTCAGGAATTGCGACTTAAACCCCAAGGGACCGTCAAACCAGGGGAAACAGAGAAAGTGGAAGATGCTATCATCAAGGTGAGTGCCTTGACGTTGAGTTTGCTATCCATTTCCTGTGCAATACTAACAATCTCACGTTTGTAGGATAAAGAATCAATCGTCCAACAGCATGCTCGCGGTGTGCTAATAAGGGAGTGTGTACGTGATGAACTATTAATATTCCAAAGAAGCCAGTACCACATCAGCCGTCTGCATCAAGACTGGAGCCAGGAGAGGGTCAAGTACGCGGAACTCCAGGCCGAGAATTGGCGTTCGTTAAGTGACGAGGTTGAGGCGATGCCTACATCAGACTAGAAATACCGATATTTGACTGGAACCCTCCGATCATTTGTGAAACCGCTGGATTGTATATTTGGTTTGTTCCGACCCAGTTTGCGTTTGGAGATATACCCCCGATATCTTGGTTGGATTTATTGAGCTTTCGCGCCCTTCCTCTCTCTCCCCCCTTTCGCTCGGTTTATCATGTTTATTTCGTTTATAGTTCATGTCTTTTGTTTTCCTGCTCCTCGGCATTCGTTGAAGCGTGTATACATCATTCGTTCATTAGAATACATAATGCAGAACGTCTTTCAGTCTATCAGTTCTTCTGGTGGCCTTTGTGGTGGAAGGACGTGGTTTTAAGGCGCAGACCTTTTTTTCCGCCCCGGAAACCATGCCAAGGATTACATCAGCAACGGGGAAACGCCTCGGTCTTGGCGAAATAACTCTTTCTCTCCTTTTTGGGGCTTCCGTGGCGATAAACCAATTAAACGCCGCAGAGCCTCCGAGTGCGAAGAGCCGCCAAGGGTGTTTCTCTCCACCTTCTTCACCTTTCCAAGCCTTCGCATGCTTTGCCAATAGTGCTTGAACGAGCTTGTTTATGATGTCTGCTCTGGGTCTGGTTGATCAGCCTGAATGACACGATCTTAGATATATAATCGCCCCCTACACGCAAGAAATCGACATCTCGAACCATCTCCTCCCCAGAGCGGGAAACAAGACGATAAGCTCGCAGCGCCCGCTTGGACTAATATTGCAGATCCCTACACAGGAGTTGAATGAATGGTGGGTCTCCCTTGGCAAATCTCGTCTCTCCCTCCAGCTCGTTCCGACAAAATAGTTTTTCGTTCCTGTTCAGAAGTTTCACACAACTAAAGTACCGTTTCTTTTTTGTACACAGGAAGACTTCCCTGTTCCTCACGCCCCCTGTTGCATGACGCGCAATCACATCGAGAACACCGCCGAATGAATTGAATCGATGAGGACATGCTGGAAATCAGGTCTGGATTTCGAGGAACATCATCAGCTAGGGAAGCGGACCGAGCGACGGGAATTGGGGGTGTTTCCATTGGACGACGAACAACCGGATTGATACTCGTGAAGGAAAGGGAAACGCGTGGCGAATCAACATCTTAGGACACCGACCGGTTGTTCCCGGGGATAGATTGGTGAGAAAGCTATTAGTAGGCTGCGTGGGTACTTCACTGTCCCTATTCGCGTCTTAGCTGTGAAGACCATCTTTTTGAGCGCTTCATACTTTCAACAGCAATGGCTTGGGACCATCTCGATATCGACAAGCCGCATTTGGCATATATGATACTGGGAGGCTTTACTAGTCTGTTTATGTTGTGTTCCCTCTTTGTGAAAGAGAGATTATACATTGGTGAAGCAACAGTCGCTACATTATGCGGTGTTATATTCGGGCCGCATGCTGCAAACCTGTTCGATCCGATATCTTGGGGAAATGTCGATAAAATCACTCTGGAATGTTCGCGCATTGTGCTCGTCGTCCAGTGTTTTGCTGTGGGAGTCGAATTGCCGAAATCCTACATGGAGAGACACTGGCGGTCTGTGGTATTGCTGCTACTTCCGGTTATGACGTGGGGCTGGCTGATAACTAGCCTTTTTATCTGGTGGATGATCAAGCCGCTGACGTGGTTGGAGAGTCTGGCTATCGCTGCATGTGTCACTGCCACCGATCCCGTCCTTGCCTCGTCGGTCGTGGGTAAGGGTAAATTCGCCAAGCGTGTTCCAAAGCATCTTCGAGACCTTCTTTCTGCAGAATCCGGGTGTAACGATGGAATGGCTTTCCCATTCATCTATCTGGCGGTATATATTCTGCATTATCGACCCGATACTAATGCGGTGGCACTGCATTGGTTCTGTGTCACCATCCTCTATGAGTGTATCGTCGGCGCTATCTTCGGCTTCAGTATAGGCTATATCGGTCGACATGCAATCAAGTTTGCTGAAAGGAGAAGTCTTATCGATCGCGAGAGTTTTCTGTCCTTCTACTTCGTCCTGGCCCTCTTCTGCGCCGGTGCTGGTAGTCTTCTAGGAATGGATGATTTGCTCATTGGTTTTGCTGCGGGTGTTGGATTCAGTAATGATGGCTGGTTCACCGAAAAAACCGAAGAAGCCCACGTCTCTAATGTTATCGACCTGTTACTCAATTTGACATACTTTGTGTATTTCGGCGCCATTATTCCATGGCAACAATTTAACGCCCCGGATCTCGGTATTGTTCCTTGGAGACTCGTGGTCATCGCGATCATGGTTATCTTCTTCCGACGCCTACCGATCATGTTGTTGCTCAAGCCCTTTATACCGGACGTTAAGAGCTGGCGAGAGGCTATGTTCGCTGGCCACTTCGGCCCAATTGGAGTCGGCGCTATCTTCGCTGCTATCCTGACCAGAGCCGAAGTAGAGACTGGCACCACACAACCGCTTGAAGTCCTTCCGAAACCCGGCGATCATAACTACTTGCTCGTTTCGATCATTTGGCCAGTCACTTCTTTCATGGTTATCTCGTCCATTCTGGTCCATGGTTCATCAATCGCCGTGTTCACTTTGGGCAAGCATATCAATACATTAACGATCTCATTATCTTATACCCAAGCCAATGATGAGGGCCCGTCTTGGATGAACAGGCTGCCACGGATTCAATCAATATCGAAGAGTTCCCTGTCTATGCGAAAGGACTCCATGGAATCAGACAAGGAGACGCCTGACTTTCCACCAGGGACTCTAGGTCCTATCGGTATCCCGGGGACCTTTTTGCGGCGCCAGAGAGATGACGATGACAATAACGGGACAAACAGTCGCTCATCTAGCATGAGACCTTCTCGTCGGCGTAAGATCGGAGCTGGTGGTCCAGTAAGCGATTCAGCTATTGCACCCATAAGGAGGCCTGAGATTCCTAACGTTGACGGGGGACCCGATGCACCCTTCCAACTGAAGATTTCTCCACCAGAGGAAGAAACTTCTGCAGCGACAACAGGTGCGGAACCGGAAGTGGAGGTATACCAGGAAGGGAATAAGATGGTTATTGAGGATGAAGAAGGAAATGTTCTAAAGACAATTGATGTCAGCGGTCTTTCTCCTGAACAGCAAAAAGAACATCTCCTCGAGCAGCATAAGCGTATCCGTGATGATAAGTCCGGGGAGTTCGCCAAATCCAAGTCCCAGCCACATAAGAAAAACGAAGGCGAAATTGCTGAAGAAGCGGTTGGCAAGGTGGCGGCACATCCTTACCAGAGCATCAGACAGCGGTTGTCGCGAGGTAATGGTGCAAAGGACAAAGGAAAAGACGTCTCTACTCAAAAAGGAGAAGGGGCTCCTCCTAAGAGAGACCGTGAACGTCGATCTGCGCGTGCATACCAGTTCGCAAATACCGTCATTGTTGAGGATGAAGATGGCGAGGTTATCAGAAAATATACCATCCCATCAGAAAAACGGCCTGAAACTAGTGAAGAGGAGCATCCTAACTTTGCCAGCCGACTTGCACGACTAGGTAACATGATGGGAATTGGAAGCCGGGGCGAATCTTCAGAGTCAGCTCAGAAACATGCTGCCGAACAGGAAGCAGAAGATGCTCTAGATCAGGGAATTCGGTTCACGGTTCCGGAGCAAGAAAGGGGACGCCATGGGCTTGGAGGACGTAGGATGAGCAAGAGGGACTTTATCGATCAAATTCAACATCTTGGTCCTCAGGCTCGCCACCAGGCTCATGTAGATGATATCCCAAGCCAGCTGATGAACATGTTCCGACGCGAGAACCGACAGCGAGCAGAAAGCAGCAAAGATGCACCACTCTCCCCCGGCACAGTAGATACCCCTACAGGTGAAGAAACGCCTAGCTCAGATGAAGTCCCAACGCATGATGTTGCCGCTACCCTCGCTCGCTATTCAGGACAAGACGTATCGGCCGCCGAAGAAAGACGTCGACGACATTCATCGACTCAAGACACCATGCCGGATTTGTACACCGAGCACCGCCGCCGGGACTCTGAAGATGATGGCACAGAACGCATCCCGCCCGCCCGTCTCCGTCAACTCACGGGTGAATCAACTGTGTCCTCCTTATCCGCAGCTCGCGGTAAGGGGGTGAAGGAATCCGACAACGATGAGACGCCCGCTGAACGGAAACGAAGACTAGCTGCCCTGGGCGAGCTGGGTGATTCACAGCGTGGATCACAGCCAGGATCCCGTCACGAGTCAGACAGTGAAGATGAAGGCGGATTTCGAGCTGTGAAGGGCAAAATCAAATTTGCCGATGGGACACGGCCGGCGAAATCCAAGTCACCCACGACGCTTACTCCGTTCCCTACCGTTCCCCCACCTGATAGGTCATCATCATCTACTTCATTTTCCCACGGCGAGGAAAAGGGTGAAGGTAGCAATTCGGGCCAGAGTTCCGGGGATGGCGATGAAAGTGGAAGTGGAAGCGGGAACGGTGATGGCGAGGGCAACGGTGCTCAACGCGGTTCTGCATCAAGGATATCCTGGGGTGGCGAGCGCGGTCGGGATGCGTAAAAAAAAGTGCTCCCACCAATATGTGGATCTGTCTGAATTCTGTACCACAATTAGATTGTTTTCTTTCTTTTGCTTACCTGCTGTTTTTGTTCCGAACATCGTGCAGCGATTTACATGGGTTGAATGCTTGTCTAGCTTATATATCCCGCTCTCTTGCGTTAGGCTGTTTATAATGACCTTTTCCTTTCTCATATGAAGCCGTTGGGTGGATTTGCATGGTGCGTTCAGACTGCTATGTATTTAAGCGCCAGCATTGAATGCTTTCATTTCCCTTTTTTGAGGCTATCCAAGACAAAATTGTAGGCATATGCTTGTTCATACCACTTTATAACTCCAAGGCTCAAAAAAAAATCATCGGTATAATTCCAAAATGCGATAATTATATATCCAATTAAAATCTCCTATATAAACTACCTGGGGACGACGAAGGGAAAACCACGCTTGCTTTTAATATACCGAGTTCATTATAAGACGCCACCTGGTAATTGAATAGTAGACGGCGCTCTTAGGCTGGAATTTGACTGCATTCCCCCACCACCCCCAGGTATGGGGCCACCGCCGAATTGCATAGATTGTCCGCCATCGTAGCTTGCTCCTGACAACCCAGGATTGCCGGGTGTAAAACCCATGCCTCCAGGTGCTGCTGGAATGCCGGGATATAAGCTTGTAATCTGGCCGTCGATCATTTGAGCTTGTTTCCTTAGCATGAACATAGGTTTCCGGCCGTCTTTTTGAAGTTGTTTAAATAATATTAAGGGTTTTTCTTCGAGCCCTAGGCAACGCTCCTGGTCGCCATAGACTATATATAATGCATATAACCGCCAGTCTTCGTGGATATTATATTTTTTAAGAGCGGCGGGGAGAACTTTGTGGCATGGATCCTCCATTGAAACTCGGAAGGATTTAAATACTTCAACACTCGGACCTGATGGCTCACTAGCGTTTGTATTGCCGTTGCGGGCTGAATTGGGCCCAGCATTCCCAGAATTCATGGCCTGGTCTTGTCGGTTGAACGAAGCCTGGGTTATGGTATCGCCTCGATCTCGGGTTGGCGCAATGTCAGAGTCCTCATGTTCATACATTGTGCGATTTCCGTTTGTCGAGGCTGGTTCACGGGAGTAGGAACGGGATGCTAGCGTTTGTTGGCCGTAAAAACTGCCGGGAGAGGTAGGGGAAGGTATGCCCTTTGGCGATGGTTGGCCTCCAGTCATGGATGCCGTTAGGTGGGAAGAAGCAGCCATAGCGGCAGCTGATGGGTCGAGCGTTGAAGTGTCATTATATGCCCTTCCTTCAGGTATTGATTGTGGGACATGGGTCGGGGAGTTATTTTTTGGGGTAGCACCACCAGCGAAGAGCCTTTTGGAGAATGTTCTGCTCAGGCTAGTTCCGGATTTCTCCTGGGCCGGAGGAATTGATGGGGATGTAGCGGGTTGGTCCTGGGTGTTATATTGCTCTGATGTGAGGGTAGATCCTCCCCATGAGGTTGTGGGAGGTTGGTAAGGCAAAGGTTGGGACTTATCCTTCGCCATTTTAAAAACAGGTAAGAGCTCTTCTCGGAGCTTTCGATAGTCGTCCGCCAGCTTTCGTAATTCTGCCTCGGCAGCCATAAGCCTTTCGTCTCGTTTCCTTATAGACAGGACCAAGAGAGCTACGTCGTCCTGAGTTGCCGGATCCTTTGTAGTGTTTGATTCGGCAGCTAAGAGATTAAGTTAGAATAACACAGAGCTTAATATGGAGCGGGAAACCCCTAAACTCACAAAGTGGAACGTAATGGTCTGGGTCAAAGGGAACTCCCTGTTTGACTTTCATCTCATATACACTTTTTAAAATCGTCAGGCGGTGGCCAACACTGTTTATTCCCATCTCTTTCAGCTCATCATGCTTCAATGCTATGAGTGCTTCTCCAACAATTTCATTTTCTAACCGAACAGAAAAACACAGCTAGTCAGCAACAGATTCGTAGGCTGTGGCCACTTGTTTACGGGTGGGATGACGAGTCTCACCACGAAAGGTTTCACAGTATTGCAACAGTCCGAGACTCGCGGAGAACTTAACACACTCGTCTACTGTCCATTCCGTTATAATCGACTTTTGTGCTGTACGATCGTCACTAACGTTCCCGTGTGCAGTGGTCGGTGTATTTTCTGTTGAAGGGGCCTCTGAATCCGTGGGTGAAGTCTCGGAATCATCAGCGAGGTGGGGTGATATCATAACACTTCGTTCATACTCGTCGTCCGCATCGGAGTCCCCCTGATAGGACCCCCCGAGTATCATTATTCTGGTGGAGGAATAGTTCCTATTAAAACAATCGCGTATTGCGGATCTCTCTATATGATTCAGAGGAAATGACGAGACGTTTGAGCGACGAGATCGATAAGAATTGGCAGCATAAGTTATGAGATAGAGAGAGAGATATCAAGAAGAATGGAGTGAGCGGGGAGGTAGGGCCGTAACGGCAGGAGATGGATTCACGGGAGTGGGGGAATAGAAGCGCTCTGTTGACGTAATTCAATGATAGGAAGGGGAGTAAAGGAAAGTCGGAGTCGGCCAGGAGAGAAGGGAGACTAGGTCAAGGAAGATGGCGAGATAGGGTGATGAATCGAGAGGACTGATAGGTTACGATGAGGGTGTCGAGCGAGGAATCAAGCAACGGTGGGTAGGATTCGACTAGATGGAGGACGAGGACAGGACGGAGCGTATACGAGCGAGCGGTAAAAAGAGGTTGGTTCGGGTGGAGGGAGGGAGAAAACTACAAAGGGCGGTCTTGACAAAACCCACGCAGACAAAAGAAAGGGATTGACGACTGGAGATGCCAACAGAGTAAGACTGTGTAAAGAGAGCGATGGATGAGCAGAACGACTGAGGTTGAGGATGTTTTTCTGCTTGTCGCTTTTTTGCTTAGGCGTCGGCGGATGCCCAACTTTGCCCTGGAAAGTGGATGGTTTGGGCGGCGTCACGTGGGGTCGATCTCCAGATAGCGTGTCACGTGATAAGCCTTCTTTGTAGCGCGGGCCGAGAGCTAGTCTATTTTAGGAATAGCGCATCCCGCTCTAGACCGAATCTGTTCTTTTGGCCGCTGTCACGATCACGAACAACGTGAGTGCAGAAGAAGAGGAAGAAGAAGAAGAAGAAGAGAGGACAGAGGGGAGGTGAGGATGAGCTTTCACTACACTCTACCCCCCGAACAAGACACTATTGCATCCACAAAACCTCAATCGCTATCTACCCTCCGCATTGATGAGGGATGCGCATAGTTCTCGATAGTTACACCACTAGACAATCATCCATGCAATCCCCTGCTATTTTTGGAGCCACCAAAGGAGGGTCCATTATTTAATTTATGCCATACTTTTCTTCCTGCGCTCAGCCTACTAAAACTCGCGCATAGCTCCATATAGCATGGACCATAAGATGTATGTGTGCTGATTTAATAAGTGTAGGGCTGCGAGATGGGGTCCAGAGCCGTGCCTGAATGGGCTACTGACCAGGAACACGGCTCAGGCGGTGACCACAGCCACCCCATACAATCCTACATTGGAAGCGTCATGTAAAGCTGCCGAAAACCAACGGTGGAATATTCGAATTTTCTTTTTTCTTTTCAGGCTTCAATATCCCTATCAAGGATGCCCTTTATCTAAAACAAAGCCGCGACCTGGAGCAAGACAGTATGAGAATCCAGAGCCATGGATATGTCATTGACCAATGATCTGCTGCATAATCAATGAGCTTCAAGCTTAGACGATTATTCATGTCGGACCTTAATCTGCTGGAAGGAGCATACCCAGCTCCCAGTCACTCATTATCGAAGCTCTTGTATGGCAATATAATGTCGTGTGGTGATATCTTTGAACGTAAACATATCTCTATAATCTCAGACGGCGTGAACAATCTATGCAAGCTCCAATACTTGAGAGAAACACAGCCGCCGAATCTCAGCGTTCTTAGCTTACATCGAAATTTGAGGTGAATTCTTCTAGATAGGTGCGCTGCCACTGCGACGTAGTCTCTATGTTAAAGCCTTGAGCTACGACCTCTAATACAACCAAAGATGGAGGAATTATAGCCCAAACACCGCGCAAACACTGGATATAAACTGGTCACCCATGGATCGCAGCCCGGGTGTGCGAATTGGACCCAGCCCGCTGCTCAGGATGTTGTATTTCTTTCACACTACAGTTAGTGGACAATATCAATTATTTACCTAGCTGCTTTTCTCAGGTCTCCCATTGATTTACTTTCTGATCTCACTGTGCTGTTACTTGCTAGCTGGCCACATAAAAATGCTCTTGCGGCGGGAATGCGTGGTCTTGGCAAAATGACATCCTTTTTTAAAAGCCTGAGGCTCATGAACCTTAAAAAAAGCATCGCGCTTGACGAACGGACGATGACGAGGAGGCTGAAGAGTTACATTCCTCAAGGCACAGAATAGCAAGCGATCACCATCTTTAAATACCATGCCCTCTTTCAACTGACAACGCCACAAAAAGTACTTGTTGGACTGTTGTCCCCTCCCCTCGTCAGTTGGGGGACAATTGGAAGTTGACCTTCTTTTTTTTTCCCGTCGACTTCTCTGCCCATGTTGTCAATAGCCTATTCACTGGGGCGACAACAATGAGCTATTGCTCTTTATAATACCAATGAGAACTTCTGGTCTGAATATCTCGAGCGTGGGATTGCAAACCGCACCAGTATAAAAGTTTCCCTTGAGCGAGTAAGAGCTCTCTCTCTCTCTCTCCTTTTTTCTCCCTCCAGCCCTATCCAACTACGAGCCACTTACAAATCTTCGAATTTCGAACTGACATTCGCTTCCCGGGTACTAGGGGATAGTCGTATAGCACTAGCTAGAATCTCTTACAGTTCCAGTATCCTCTGCGCCACACACATAAACCTACCACGTTTCACAAGATGTCAAATTCGTCAGAAGCAGTATCAAACGGCGCGCAACCGGATATCACAGAGGCCGTTCTCTCGCACCTCATATCTTCCCACAAAGTCGATGACCTTCACTCCTCCCTTGTCAATTCTCTAGCTGCGGTTGGCTGGACCGACCGGGTGCGAAAACTGGCCTTTGACCTTCTGCGCGCCGAGAAACATAACCACTTCGAGGACGTTGTCGACAGGATAGTTAGCCTGGCTACGGCAGCGGGCGATGGAGACGGTATATTGCCCGCGAAGCGCAAACGGGAAACTGAAGAGTCAGATAGCAAACTGCTGAACGGGAATGGCAAATTGAAGCGCCCAAGGAACGGGACATTGAACGACAAGGGCGACACCAGCTCCCGAGCTACTGTAAAGCAGGAAAACGGTGAGCCCAATGGGATTCACAACGATGCCGATACGGATGGTGATTTAGAATCGGAGGTTCGAATACCTGCGCAGGTGGTGAATGATGGTGTTAGGTTCTTACAGGATGCCATGCACGACATCTTTACCTCGGACGATGAGAAGAACTCAGACGAAGATGACGATGCTGAGTTCGACGAAGAGGAGTACGTGGAGGAGCAAAACGATCTATCAGAGACGACAAATGGGAACTTTGCAGACGTTTGACACTGAATCCAGTCATGCCCCATGGTTGCCATATATAAAGGAGTTTTGTACGGAGCTGGCGTTTCGTGGCGTTCTTTCTCAGTGCCTTGCGGATGGCAGGCGGATATCAAGGGCATATACATATATCGCATGTGTTGATTCTACGTTTCTACGGCCTTGATTCATTTCTTTCTCTTCTTGTACTTTTATCATCATGTGCATTAGATGCTATTCCATATTGACAGTATTTGCCACATCATATCCCAGTGTCCAGTGTCCCATCCTCTTGAGCTCTGCTGTCATGCTTCAACAGGCTGCAGCGCTGTCGTGTTCTCTTTATCGGCTTGATCTCCAGCGGTTTCCAGAGGCTTCCACCGTCCAAGGCAGCTGTCTGGACTCTGATTGGCCGGGAGATATCAGCTGATTATTAATACTCTGTTTACACTGTTTGCACATCCACGTGACACTGATAATACAGCGTCATTGGTGGGAGGCATGGCTGACTAAGCCCCAACCGCCGCGCTGAAGAAGAGCTCAGCAAAGCCGCCGCCGCCTTTTTATCTGCATTTCTGGCTCTCAAACTGTTCTGCTTTCATTCATCTTCAGTCTGTCTTGAGTCCTCCAGCTCGTCTCGTTGTTAGAAGACATCAAACTCAGCTAGTTGTCTTCTCGGAGACCTTGTTTTTGTGATCAAACCACCTTAGCTTCAAGGACCAACATTTAGGCATAAAAGCTACCTCCCAGTCTCCACACTGCCTCTCGCTCTCTCGCTCTTACAACATCAACCCCGTCACCTCTTCAACCTCCAACTTCCACTCAACCTCCCCTCAACCTCCCTTGACGAAACTCGCTCCCACCTTTTACGATTCTCATCTCTAGCTTTATTTTTGTCTGTTGATTTATTTCTGCTATTTTCAAGATGTCTGCCGAACCAGATCACTCGAAAAAGCCCAAGTTAAAGTGAGTTCCGCTGGTCTTCCGAACGGCGAAAAACGTCAAGGAACCTTGTGCTAACTTGTATTTTCCTCCTCTAGTGACCCATCCGGTGCCGATAAACCTGAAGTGAGCTTGGAGATCCGCTGTGCACCTTGGTGGCGTGGTTATTGCCGTAGCGGGATATGCTAACATGGATGGTTGCCTTGTAGGAGCTTGACACATCAACCGCTATTCTTAAGAAAAAGAAGAAGCCAAACTCTTTAATGTAAGTCGAATCATATGTCATTCTGAAGGTATCGATACTGATTATGATTGTTGCCTAGTGTCACCGATGCCGTTAACGATGATAACTCCGTCATTGCCCTCTCGAACAACACCATGGAGACCCTCCAGCTGTTCCGTGGTGACACTGTGTTGGTCAAGGGTAAAATGCGAAGAGACACAGTTCTGATCGTTCTTGCCGACGATGATCTCGATGATGGGAGTGTGCGTCTTAACAGAGTCGTTCGACATAATCTACGGGTGAAGCACGGTGATGTCGTCACTGTCCACCCCTGCCCTGATATCAAATATGTAAGTTTCCTTTTCGCTACAGCTTTCTTGAAACTCAGTATTAATAGTGAAATCAGGCCAAGCGAATTGCTGTCCTCCCCATCGCAGACACCGTCGAGGGTCTCACTGGATCCTTATTCGACGTCTTCCTTGCTCCATACTTCCGCGAGGCGTATCGCCCTGTTCGACAAGGCGATCTATTCACCGTCCGTGGTGGTATGAGACAGGTTGAGTTTAAGGTAGTTGAAGTTGACCCTCCGGAATACGGCATCGTCGCTCAGGACACCGTCATACACTGCGAGGGAGAGCCAATCCAACGAGAGGACGAGGAGGGTAACCTCAACGATGTTGGCTACGACGATATTGGTGGCTGCAGAAAACAGATGGCTCAAATCCGTGAATTGGTCGAGCTACCTCTTCGCCACCCACAGCTGTTCAAGTCCATCGGTATTAAACCCCCTCGCGGTATCCTGATGTTCGGTCCTCCCGGTACCGGTAAGACTCTGATGGCTCGTGCTGTTGCGAACGAAACCGGTGCTTTCTTCTTCTTGATCAACGGTCCCGAAATCATGTCCAAGATGGCTGGTGAATCCGAATCCAACCTACGAAAAGCCTTTGAAGAAGCCGAAAAGAACTCGCCAGCAATTATTTTCATCGACGAGATCGATTCTATTGCCCCCAAGCGAGACAAAACCAACGGTGAGGTCGAGCGACGTGTAGTTTCCCAACTGTTGACCTTGATGGACGGCATGAAGGCTCGCTCCAACGTTGTTGTCATGGCCGCTACTAACCGACCTAACTCCGTCGATCCCGCTCTCCGCCGTTTCGGTCGTTTCGATCGTGAGGTTGATATCGGTATTCCCGACCCAACTGGTCGTCTCGAGATCCTTCAGATCCACACCAAGAATATGAAGTTGGCAGAAGAGGTTGACCTAGAGTCGATTGCCGCCGAGACCCACGGATACGTTGGTTCTGATATCGCTTCGCTGTGCTCAGAGGCTGCTATGCAACAGATTCGTGAGAAGATGGACCTCATCGATCTGGACGAAGATACCATTGATGCTGAGGTGCTCGATTCTCTTGGTGTAACGATGGAGAACTTCCGATTTGCCCTCGGTGCTTCCAACCCATCCGCTCTTCGTGAGGTCGCCGTTGTCGAAGTACCCAACGTCCGCTGGGAGGATATCGGTGGCTTGGAGGAAGTTAAGCGTGAGCTTATCGAGAGTGTCCAATACCCAGTCGACCACCCAGAGAAGTTCCTCAAGTTTGGTCTTTCTCCATCAAAGGGTGTTTTGTTCTACGGTCCCCCTGGTACTGGTAAAACTCTTCTTGCCAAGGCCGTCGCGAACGAGTGCGCCGCCAATTTCATCTCCGTTAAGGGTCCAGAGCTGTTGAGTATGTGGTTTGGTGAATCAGAGAGCAACATCCGTGACATCTTCGACAAGGCCCGTGCTGCTGCTCCTTGCGTTGTGTTCTTGGACGAGTTAGACTCCATCGCCAAGTCCCGAGGAGGATCTACTGGTGATGCTGGTGGTGCTTCGGACCGAGTTGTCAACCAACTGCTCACAGAGATGGACGGTATGACCTCAAAGAAGAACGTCTTTGTCATCGGAGCCACCAATCGACCTGAGCAGCTCGATAATGCTCTCTGCCGTCCCGGTCGTCTGGACACCATGGTCTACGTGCCTCTTCCCAACGAGCCAGAGCGTGCCGACATCTTGAAGGCACAGCTCCGAAAGACCCCTGTTGCATCCGATGTCGACTTGGCTTTCATCGCCAACAAGACCCACGGATTCACTGGTGCCGATCTTGGCTTTGTTACCCAACGCGCTGTCAAACTCGCTATCAAGGAGGCGATCTCCCTTGATATCCAGCGAACCAAGGAGCGCGAAGCCGCCGGTGAGGACGTTGACATGGACGAGGATGTTGATGACCCCGTCCCAGAGCTTACCAAGGCCCACTTTGAAGAGGCCATGAGAGACGCCCGCCGATCAGTCAATGATACTGAGATTCGCCGATACGAGGCATTCGCTCAAAGCATCAAGAACACTGGCAGCAACTTCTTCAAATTCCCCAACGAAGATACTAACGCCCAGGCCGGATTCGGAGATGCTGGTAATGACGACAGTCTCTACGACTAAGCCTTGTCATGATGTGAATGTTTTTCTCTCTTATTGCCAGGGCGGTGCCTCTCTGAAAATGCTTTGCTATGACATCTAGACCTGGAGCTTCGGGTTTGTATGGAGCGGGGCGATGGGTTTTTGCATTTTTGTTTCGATTTTATATTGTTCTTTTCTTTTATTTTTGCTATGCCTATAGTTACTATAAACAAATGCTATGACGATCTACAACCTTTTACCTATCGTAATACTTGTGCTCCCTATTTTCAAGTGTTTTCTGGTATCTATATAGTCAATGTTGATAGATATGCTTTCCTGCACGGTTCCTGGGTGGCCTGCTGGGCATCCATGGTTCCCAAACAGCATGTACCTGGCAGTAGGGATGTATTCCCGCCTTGTTCTCATGATGGCATAACTTAGAGCCTGTATAACTATGGCAGATGCTATCATTGGCATGCAAGGGTAACTTCTTTGAGAATCCTTAAATATTACCTGTCACTCAGTCACTTCTAGTCTGAGGCCTCACCTTATCTCTACTCAAAAAATCACACATGTCCTCAAAAAAACTACATTACCAATATAAATAATGAAAGAGTAGATCTAAGGAGGCAAAGCTAGAAGGATAGCTCAAGGTCTGTCTACCCAATCCTCTGCCGGGGCATTTGTATGGAAGGACAGGATACCGATTACGACTACGGGAATACAAACTAGGTCGGGGTGGTGGGATGTTGAAAGATTTCTGCAAGAGGAGTGGTATTGTGTTCCTAAGGCTGGGTGTGACTTTAGTTGAGCTGTGGTGATGTGAAATATCTTCCGAAATGTAAGTCCGGCCCAACGGGTTGGTGAAGTGAATGGCTGGTTTGTAGTGAATGCTGGTAGAACTCGCTTTGACATAAAGAAGGACAAAGATTCTGACGGAGAAAAACAAAAGCGATCAGATCGGCTGAAATATGGGGAAAGAAGATGAAATGACATACTTTGGAACAAAGGTTGCTGTGCAGCATACATGGCCCAATGATCTAGAGGCTAAACAAAGCTGCTTTTCATGTAAATTTAGATATACCACTTGATAGTTCCTTTGAAACCATGGATATCTTGTCTTCCATGCTTTCACTATTCCTGCCTCCTGGCTCATGGAAATTCTCTGGCATAGCTATGGCAACCTGGGGACTTTCCCGGTAGCACAGCCATGTTGCCTGTAAGCAGTTGCTGATATTGGAGAGCAAACATAGTAGATATAAATGCTATCACAGCCACCGGAACTTCCACTAGAAATACACGTATCCCACCACTCTAGCTGGACGCTAGACATCTCTGTCTCAGATCCGTGCGGGAGATGCCGAAACATAGATCCAGACTGGACGTTAAAACAGGATAAGAAGTAGTGAAGGCCGTGAGTCAACACTCGTGGCCTCCCGGTGCGCGGCCAAACCTGATATACGGTGGCGAAATGTGTTTGAAATGGGATAATGCCGTGTTAATAGGGCTTTCTGAAAGTAGAGGCTCTTATAAGCCCCTTTTCCGCTCCCGACTTAAAATCCCGCTGCTCTCCCACCACGCAAACGGCATTGTTTTCTGCGGGGGTGTGTCGCATCTGTTATATCCTCAATTCTGTGCATCTACCTGTGAGCGGATACTGTTAGTGAATTGGGCCTTTGTCTAGAGAACCGGGGTGCTTCTCGGCGCTGTTGAGGTATAAAAGAGCACGGCAACCGTACTCCTCTCATCATCTTGCTCTCAGTCGGTGAAGTCCTGAGATGAAAATATCAGCTACAGAGTGAACCACTGCACCTTCTGGATAAGAGACCAGGTGAACAGGTTAGATAGCAGTCACCAGCTACAGAGTGAGATTGCCATTCCTCTCTACTTCTAGTCCTCTCTGGGCTTTTTTCCCACTGTGCTGAACTCTTGTCCCTTTTCAGAATTGAAGAATTTGGTCCTGTTTGAAGGATTGATTGAGAAGCAGAGAGAGTTGTTTGATTGCTGTGGTAAGTCTTGATGTCCTGGTACACCTTCTGGAATAGTGGTGGAAGGGGTGCTAAGAGATGATATATCTGTTGTACAGGACATATCATAGCAAAGCAGCAAGGTATCTTCAAATTCGTCTCGATGGACAAGTATCAAGGATCCATCATGACCGAAGCTGCTCGTTTTGCCCCTGCTCATCCCTTACAGGGGGTGGGGCTAAGACCGGCGGTATCAGATGAGATAGTTGAAGAGGTACTTGGAGATGAGTTGGAAGCGGAGAATGTATACAGGGAGGTAGAGTCCCCGTTTCTGCGCCTCCCATCGCATATCCGGGAGAAAATTTATGCCGAGCTGCTTTCCATGGAAAATACTCGCGCGGTGGTGCTGCATAAGGATTGGGACGCCTGTGAGATGCTGGATAGCCATTATAACTCGCCCATACCAACGGACATTCCTGACCTGACATGTCCGCGGGTCACAAAGTACAATTTCGACACAGCTATCTTGAGAGTCAATCGCCTGGTTAACGATGAGGCGAAACCGTTTCTAGGATGGAAGAATCAGTGGGTAATGGTGATGATAGGCGACACAGCACTGGCAAAAGAGTTGCAACTCGCAGGCAGCGCAATTCCAATTGGAGGAATTAGGAGGTTTGAAAACTTTGCGGCAGAAAATCGTGCGGCTTTCGGAATTACAGTCTCATTCGATCCCTGTCGGAGGCCAGAAGACTATCATCAGATGGTGATGGGTATCAACGGAATCCACGACCTTGTTACCATTTTGCTCGGTGGTAGATGGGAGCCATGGTGCATTAGGGTTCTCATATTGAAGGAGCGCATCTTTCCTAGCTCCAACGCCTATCAGATCGAAAGCCGTGTTGTGGACATGCTCCAGCCACTTAGGATTCGAAGCAGGCCATACAATTCTGCCACAAGAAGCCCTGTGCCACTGGTGGTGCTCGAAACCTTTGACGTCAGTAGCCATAACACGGAGAAGGTTTTGGCCTTAAAGTTCCCTTTTGAAGGCCACCAAGTGCTAGCCTTTCTAAGGCAGCTTTTATCTCCTTACCCCGCCGAACGCGAGACCGTTGACTGGAAGGCCGAGGCAAAGATAATGAGCGATTGGTCATTCTACTTTAACGAAGCTTTGACCAAATATGCCGACACTATGGCGGATGAGAGAACCTCCAGTCTTTGGCGAGACACTCTCTGCATGGCCCACGCCCGGCTCATGGTCATCAACCTGGGCCTGGGTCGCTTGGAGCAGGCAAAATTCCACAGCACTCGCACCTGGGAGATGATGGAAAGGGTATCCCCAATGATTTGGTATTACCGCCGTGCAATGGACGTGATGGGCAGTATGCCAGCCCAGTACTCCAAGAATGTGACCGAAGAAATCCTTGATATCGGCTGGTGTTTGTCGCGACTTGAGCACCGAGATTGGATGTCATTCCTCTGGCTGTGGGCACGCGATCAAGCTGGAGGTGAGGCAGCTATGATGGCTATGTTGAGTCATAAGATGGAGGCAGCTAGACTCCTTGCTGGTCCAATGTATGGGAGCTGGGAGCAACGGCTCGCGATCTTTGACCACCTCATGGAGGTGCAGGTGGGAAGGTTGGTTGAGCACTGCAGCGCGGAGTGTATCGGCGAGTTGATTGAACAGAGGGATAACATTGCAGAAGAAGCAAGGGAGTACAACAGCCTCGAGAACATCTGCGCTCAACTCTCAGTTCCAATGTGGGTTTTGAATTGAAGGTGATGGATGGCTGAATAGGGGGTCACATGATTCGATCTTTTTCTTCATCTAAAAGCTGCTGGTATTTTTCTTTCTTTCTCTGATTTCATATATTCATTCTTTCGAGGACAATAGGGAACTGAAGGTCTGTCTTCTCTAGCTATCAGTTTATATCCCCTTATTTCACCAGCATATCTTCTTGCTTAGCTAGTGGCTTTCTTAGTTAGTGCTAACAATTTGTGTCGGTTCTGAAATACCCCGACTCGATGATAGCAACGTTAATGCCGAATGGCTTAGCTTGAAGCGCCTCGGATATTCCACACAAAATAGGCCGCGGTTGATACGGTCATCCTAGCTAGCGATGGACCCTGTCAAGCTATGGCTCGCGACGTTTGGGAGCGCATCTGCTGGAGAATTGCGTGGGTAACGATCAGCCTACTCATATCTGTATACTAACCTCAAAGTTGTATGAATACGATGATAACTTTCTCTGTCAGGTAGCTCAGCAGTTATTTTAACAACTAGAAATAGAAGCATTTTATGCCAAACCCACGCCTCGGGATAGCTTATCCACCGTTAGCTTCAGCCTAGCGCCTGAAAAAGATGTCAAGCTCCGAGTCCCGATATAAAAGCCTTTCATTGAATGACAAAGGCTCTCCTAGGTCAAAATACTGCGAGTCTTTGCTGTGCGCCTCTTGGTTAACCAACCTGTAGCAGAACCAAAAATTTGGCTTAGAACGAGTTGATGCACTTCTCTTCATGGTGAAAGCTCGCTTGATCTCAGGGGCTGGTGGAGCATCGTCCATTTTCTCGTATTGCGTTCAAGCTTCTGCCTGGGCTTATGTTTGTCCTTCTGGCTAGCCTCAATGCTCAAGCCCATTTAAAAGGTGGGATGCCCTCCTGGAATGCCTATTAAAACATACAATTATATTCAACATGCCCAATTTACGCAAGAGAAAGCGCGCGCTCACAGAAAAAACCCCTGTCTCAGTCTCAGGGTCTAAAGGCGCTGCTACTAGACGTAGCAAGATGAAAACTAGCCCTGCATCCACCAGTGGAGGTTTAAATTATGATACCCTTCACGTTGTTTTTACCTTTCTCTCCGATCTCGACCTCTTTCGCTGTGAACGCGTATGTTGGGCATGGCGAGACGCTGCGAGAGACTGGATGACCTGCAATCTTCGTTCAAGGTTCCCACATGGCTGGGAAACTTACCAGCCGGACCATTTGACACCTGGATTTTATAAACAACAAGGTATGCAAGAATTAGATGTCGGATTTGTTTCGTTCTAAGGGCTATATATAATCTAGCACAAAGGTGCTGATGGTCATTCAATTATAGCTAAGCTTCAGCGAAACTTACATGCCGGTACACCTTCGTCAGTCCGTCAAGTCGCAAAGTGCGACACCTTGGTTTTTGCGGGAAATTTCATTGCCTGGACAATGGCAGGTGAAACCCCTGGCTGGGTAAACTGGCAGAACCTCGAGCGATCAAAAGACGGTGGCAGCCACGAGGTATTGACATATTTATCAAAGAATTATCTCAAGGCACCGAACCATGCGGTTTATGTGGTTAGCTTTGCTCTAAACAGAGAGGGAATCTTACTTCTGCAGCTTGAAGCACCTGAATATCGGACAGGTCGATCCAAAAGGTACCTGATCCTACACCAAACTACATATACCTTGGTTCTGCCGCTGAACGTGTCTTAGAATTTTAGCCCTTTCTCCTGACCGGGACGTACCGAAGTCTAAAGGTATTATCTCAGACGAAGCCTCTGAAAGAGACTGGATAAAGCGTGAACTCATGCCACTGTTAATTGGTATCCGCCGAATTTACTTTGCAAGGCGAAATGTTGAAAGAGACTCCTACGACCTTGTCGCCCATGACTTTCGGACAGGAAAGCTTGCCTACGAGGCCCCTGTTCTTGCTAAAACTTGGACAATGGGCGATGAATCGTCAATTGACTCTGATTTCAAGAAGACGCAAGACTTTTATAAGTTGGTTCAATCCCACGAAGATAAAGAGTTCATCTTGGAGCTTTCTTCCCAAGACACGGCAAGGAAACCATGCATTTCGATCTTCAGCGGCGCCGATGGGCAGTTCGTCCAAAAACTCGATTTCCCTGAAGCTTCTCTGTCCTCTGTTATGTTGCACGCGAATCTCAGTTTCAATTCCGTTGTGTTTCAGTCAACTACATCTCCGGGCTACCTACAAGATCCAAAGTCGCTATCGGAAGCAAGCCATATAACTACGATTCGGAGGTTTTCCTGGAACTCCCAAGGGTGTCTTACAGCATCTTCCGTAGATGTTGTTTGCACAGGGCAAGGGCCTGAAACTATAGTGAAGCCTGCAATTCACCCTTTCTCCATGGTAGCAGTTTCAAACACTCGCGTGAACGAATGGAGAGTTCATAACGATACAATAAAGCTTAGAGAACCATATGTATTTTTGGAGTTTTATAGCCAGCCTTTGCTCCCAACCATGGAAACTAGGTTTCGCGACCTGGCCAACGCTACGGTCAACTCGCGGTTCCCTTCTGATCCTCCCGCCCTGGGTCATTGCTTTATTGCGGGGCAGCAGACCGCGGTGACCCTTCCCAAACGGCCTGAGATCGGTCGCAATGAAAGAGCCCCAATGTCTGTCACCGGTTCGTATTACCCATACTGGAACATGTTTCTGGGCGGAAGATATGTTCTAAACAGAGCGAAGTCGGAAAACTGGATACCATATTATCCAAATTATTTACTCGATTTCATGGAGTAAATGGCTATTTCATGCTTCTGAAGGCTTCTCTCTGATCTAGCTACAGCTGATAGTAACCCATGAATCTGCCACTCGGTTGATCGATAGGGATTGTGTTTTCTGGCTGTGGCAGGGTGCTCTACCGGCACGAGCCTTGGGATAAAGAGGATACATTCTGCTAAAGAATGGACTAGACAAAAGACTATTCGATTCGGGCTAGCTAGCCTAAGCTACTATCTTACGCATTCACTTTATGTGCTTGGCAAAAGCAGGACAGATCGCTCAGAAGACGGTCGGAATATAGGGATGAAGAGAATTGGAGGAAAACATCTCGGTATTCGTATTTATCTATGATGTTTGATATTATTGATGTGTTATTGTGACATCTTTGGCATTGCTTTTCCAATGTCATGCTTCAAGCTCACTATCCTTGAGCTTTCCCCACACATCTTTGGTCACGACTACACGCTTTGGGAAAGTATCAATGGGAATATTAATGTAAAGCTTCTTCCGAGCGCGAAGAAGAGGTTCTGTATGAACCCTGCCATATTGCACTACCTATAATCTCTCTCCAACAAAAAGATGGAAGGAAGTATGTACAACAGGGGCCAACTTGATAGAGTGATGATAGAGCTCCGTGCCAGGAATGATATGGGCCGAGAATGTGTGATATCACGCAGAAGTCTGTTGGTATCATTACACTGTAAATAACATTGCTTAAAGACCGTCGGTTTCACCCAGATATTAATACCAATCGAAACAATATCAATGCTTTGTTGTAAGATGAACACACACTGCAACTAACGGCCGGGATGACGCCAGGATTTGCAGTCAACTCCGTACTCCGGCGACTGTTCCTAAGCCGTCTTGTCCAAAGCGGAAAGCTATTCAAAGCCTATAGCTCATCGCGGTTCCATGAATGATTTGTTTGCGTGTGTGAGCTGCGGATGATCCGTCGTACTCCCTCTCCGTTTTTCGGGGGCATTCGCATTGGCAACTAATCGCTCAACCAAAACAGAATGGGCCTTCTTCATGGTTTTTTTCACATACGACGTCATGAATGGGTGGCAGCTCATAAGTACATCCTCGCGTAGATATAGACCCTCGCGTGGCGCTCCGCTTGGAACCGATTCGGCTGGTTCCGGTGGCTCTCCCGCCGCGCTCCCCGCAACGGTCCACTTGGTTCTCACTTCGAGCCCGGCAGGAGCATAGACGTGAGTTTGTAGTCCTTCAGGTAGGTCGTTAAAGGACGCTTTGTATGTGACATTGCCAAAGTGCATGCCTCGCGGGAGGCGGAGTAACTTGTCGGTCAACTGGAACCAGACCCAAGGAAATTCTTCAGCCGGAGCGAGCGCTGGAGTTTTGATTCGATCGTACTTGATAACGAGGGGATTGAGCTCAATCATTCCTGCATGGTTGTGGAGTGCTTTGATAGCTATCTCGCGGGTGGTCGAGTCTGGGAGAGGTGTTATGGTTGTAAAGGACGAGGAAACCTTGCCTTCCCACATAGTGCGCTTCGCAAGTGAGCACTCAAGTCGGTGAGAAGAGAATTGATGATGAGTTGGTAAGTATTCTTCTATCTCGACTGGATTGGTAGCATGCGATAGCTTCGTTGCTGTTTCCCGGGGATGCGGTGGTGAGGTTGTACAAAGACGTTGAGCGAGTTCCTGACATCTTGCCACTTTTATGCAGGAGGTCCCTACTTCCCCCTCATCATCTCATTGCCATCAGACATCTAGTATAATAACCACCGATCAATGATTTGACTTCAATCTGTTCTACTTCAGGTCTGTAGCCTTGCCGTTGGAAATTTTGCGCAGGGCAATGATAAAGCTACAAACCTAGATGGGATTTATGGCTAACCGAAGCTCAGTTAAAATATAAACCTTCAACGGTGTTCTTTGTGGCGAGGTGATACTTGTATCGAACTGATTCTCTGTATCCGCCTTAGGTAGATGATGTAGATATGTACATTAATCGCAGAAGAATACCTGCCAGGGTATTTTTCCTAGATTAATCCGGTCCCTGGCAGTCTTGTCACAGTTCCAACCGCCTCACGCACTACCAAGTGCTGCATGATCCTGAGCAAGCTTCAACGAAGAAGTTCTGACTGTCCAGAGTGCGTGCTTCATGCTCTCTTCCGCGGGACATAATAATTGGACCCCGAGAAGAAAGGCAGCTTTGGTGACTGTCTATCCTGTCGTGGTATACTCGTAGTGGAGAATATATCATGGTACACCCCTTTAACGTGCCGTGGCTTTCCAGAGGTCAGAAACACCCCACGCAACCGCCGTTAGACTAAGGAGCCCAACCATATTGTCCGGGACTCCAACACCATCGTCAAAGCTCCAATGCAGACACAACGGTGTCCAGGCGAGGTTGTTCAACAAGCCCTTCTTCCACTGTCGCAGCTGTTGATATTTAGCCTCGGCTATCGCTTTTTGCGTATCCTCATCTGTCTTGTTTCCTTCCTTCTCCTTGCCCGCTGTGGCGGCACTAGACGCCTTTGCCTCTCTCACGGCTAGCTGTCTCTCTCTTGCCAGCCTCACAAACTCCAATAATATATGGCCTAACCACCCTCGTGTGCTCCATATGTATAATTTCCCTAACGATCCCCATTTCTCCACTGTCCGCTTGTTAAGGATTCCTTTTGACGCTAGAAAGGCTATGTTCTCGAGAACCTGATACATGATGTTGGAGATGACTTGGGCGTATGCAACCGCTCGTAGAACGGGGTCGCGAGGCGGTGACTTAGCGGTCGCCGATCCCCATTCCCACAGAGGTATTAGGCCGAATAGTCGGAGTGCTGTCCGAAGTTCTGATATATAGGAGGCGAGGGTGAGAATGTTGGGAGCTATGGTACGTTCGCGTTTGGAGGAGTTGGTTTGGCCTAGCCTGGAGTAGAGCTGGGTGATTATAGGCCGTAGTGTGCGCGAGTTTAAAGAATAGTATACGATTTGAGACGTGTAGCCTAGTACAGCTAGGACTCGCTCTTGTCCGTACGCGGTTGAAATGAGACTGGAAGCACGGATACAATTAACAATGGTTCAACCAAGTCTCACTAAGCTGAGGGATAGACATACTCATTCAACCTTAGAAGCAGAGTATCAACCCGAGACAAGCTGCTCCCTAAACAATGGCGAACATTGCATGGCTTGGGCGTGTTTGGCTTCGAACTAGGAGGGGCAGGCTGTGTAGATTGTGGTTGTTCAGGTGCTACAGCGTCATCCTGAGAGACTACTGGCTCTTTTTCTGGTTCCCCCATCGGTAGGTATATGAAATTCAACCTATCTACACCGTCTCCTGCTTGATGCAAGAGAAAACCCCCTTTCTTTGGCTTTGCAGCACCTTTTTAAAAACGAACCGGAGAGAGAACGTGACGCCGCAACTTTTGCCGAGGTTCAATATACTGCTTATGTAATACATCTCTGGCATAGGCACTTCCCGTTTAGGCATAGTCATCCATGTGTCCAGCAGTCACCAAGAAGGAGAATAAACAACCATGCGAGGGTCTATCTTTGGGCAGATGAAGAAAAGAGGGAATAAGTATCATTACTCTCATCATGATATATTCTGTTGTGGGATAGCCCTAGCCGCCTAGAACTAGAATAGATGTATCAATTACCAGAGCCATCTTCGGCATTCGCAAACACCAGCCCATCATTAAAAATCCATAAATACAAAGTACCTCAAACATCGACAATAGTGATGAAATGTCATTTCAAATTTATGGTCCCGCATCCTGCAAGATGCTGCCTTGTACCCGATGCTTCATATCCGTAGTCCACTTCCGAGCCAGCCCCGGGCGTCCGGCGTTTGCTTTCCTCCTAGGCGCATCTCGCTTCCAACCTGGCTGTGTTGGAAGATTTTGCCTTGTGAGGCTTTCATGTAATCCCATATGCGACCAATGTTGTGCTGTTCGTAAGCGTGCTTCAAAGGCATGCATCCTCTGACGGTGTAGAATGCTACCCTTGTCTTCACCCGTCGAGTCTTCATCGCGCACCGAAGCTTCAGGAGATACAGGTTCCTCTTTTGCTTGTACGTCAAGGTCCTTGGTTGATTCATCCGTCTCGATTTTAGCATCTTGAGCTGTTGTGTTCTGAGCACTGGGTAGTGGTATACGAGAGATTGCAGAGGTGGGAATATCGAAGATATCATTGAACGGAGCTTCTTGCTTTGTCGTGTTAGAACAAATTTTATTCAAGCTTAGCCATGAGCGGTCACAGGCCGCTGGATGGCAAAAGTGGCAGATCATCAGGCGGCATTTTGAAGCTATAGTAGATGGCGTTTCCTCTACAGCGATATCTTGGGTTGACGTTGAGCTCGTAGTCCACTTCGGTGCTGGGCAAGGAGGAGTTTTCGGCTCCATAAGCGTAGCCTCAGCAGAGCTCTTATCAACAAGTGTGGAATCACTAGTGCTGCGGGATATTTGAGACCGTGCCGTTTTCATAACATCGGCTCTTTGGGCCAAGAGTAATTCGACCTGTTCATCCGTATAATGACCCTGCCCAACCGCCTTGGTGACCCAGTCACTAAGTGTAGCATCTGTTGCTGGCTGGTGTGAATCCAAAGCCTCTGAGGCCATGCTGTCGCTAAAAGACGATTCAGTATCCATACATCCGTGTTCATCTACCGTGCAGGCGTATATCCATCCAAAGCATGGCAAACTTCCACAACGTGGACAGGTTAGAGTACCGTCGTGATCGAACACCCGTTTCATAGTCATATGTGTACACCTTACGCGGCGATCGGGGAGTTTTGAATGACTCGCTGCGGAAAGTTTTTGGCTGCCGTTCATCTTGTTTGGATCGGCTTTCAAGTCGAAGAGGTGTTCTCATAATAGCATTAAAAACATAGGGATATCTAGCAAACAGAACCAGGAACCTGAAGCAGCCGGTAATTTATCCTTCCTATTGCCAAGCTAAAGGGCATAAAAGAATAGAAAGAAGCCTGGCGGCCGTGAAGGAAACAAACAGCGTGAGTGTATGTGTGTGCTGTTTGGTGAGTTCTCCGTATTTCCCAGGTAATAACGCTGGACTGTCGTGACGACATTTTGACCACATCTCCTACCTGCAGTTTACTTCAATGACTACACTCCAAGCTTCAGCAACAAGCAGACTACTCTGGGAGCGTTAGTACCTGAAAGCATCCAGCAGGATACTTTTCCGCCTTTTTTGGGCCATTGTGAGTGTTTAGTACTTGATTCACGACTAAACGAGACAAGAGGCTCTGTCTAGCACTCAGTAGAGACAGGACGCTCCTTGGGGGATCATCAGGTCTGTTGACTAGGAAGAGCTCGAGATAGATAGACCAATGCCCGTTGTGCTAACAACCTCAATCTTTGGTATAGGAAAAAGGCCGGTGCCTGCTTTAGGAGAGCATGCATGCAGCTGTGGCCAGATATCACATTTGAAACAACGTACGGAGAACGGCGCACTCCTCACAGCTGTACGGACCCAGACCACGAAAGACAAGAAAGAGACCAGCTGCCCTTGCGATAACAAGAGAAAAAGAGGGATACGCAGACTTGAAGTATCCGACGGACTAGAAGAAGTAAGGAAATGGCCCAGAACGGTGACAGGATGCAGATGCACGTAATGACCACAGTGCTCCATCGACGGGAGCCAAGTTAATCTCTTGAAGTGATGTCGTGTCAAGATCTGATCTCCTTGTGCAGAGTTACAGCGCCAATAACAAAGCCGAGTCGTTGGTCCACACTGCCAGCCACATATTTAAATCGTGGTTGTGGCGGCGAAAAAGGAGCTGACCTCGGTATTTTCTCTACCTCTACGGGTTATTTTGCTGGTGCCAATCATAAACAAACAACACTAACGCGACTCCTTTCCCCACGCTCTCTTTTGTTGTCGGGGTATCCATATATCTCAACTCAGCTTTAACCGCCTCCGAGATCCCATCCCAGCCTCTCGCTTTCTCCTCTCACACGCTTTTCCCGAACAGCTCGACATTTGACCTCTTATGTCTTCCAATTAGAACGGTCTTGACGCCTACTGACGACTAAGCGCACTGATTCACCTTTACCCGCCGATTCCCTTTCCCGATCTCACCGCAGCGCCGCATCTCCCAATAGCCCGGCATGTCTGTCAAGTTCGAGTCAGAGACCGTCAAGGCAGTTGACAAGGTCAAGGACATGGTGAAAGATGATTTGCATAAGGTCGGCGAGAAATTGACCGGAGGGAAAGGAGAAAAGGGATACCTGGCCGTATGTTTTGAAGTAGGGGACGATGCTTTCATGTTATTTTTACAGATTCGCTGATTCTAGAGTCGCGATACAGGCGTATCTCAAACACCTCCAGTCCAACCCACTGCGAACTAAGATGCTTACCTCCGGTACACTCTTTGGTCTCCAAGAGTTCCTCGCCTCGTGGATCGCGCACGATCGCAGCAGACATGGAAACTATCTCAACTCCCGGATCCCCAAGATGTCGCTCTATGGTGCCTTCATAGCCGCTCCTCTGGGCCATCTTCTTATCGGTATCCTACAGAAGATCTTTTCCGGTCGCACCAGCTTGAAGGCGAAGATTCTGCAGATTCTCGCCAGTAACCTTGTTGTATGTGATATCTACCCGCGCCAGATGGTGATATAATACTGACCTGTGCTGTGTTTCCTGGCGATTAGATTGCACCCATCCAAAACACCATCTACCTCGCCTCCATGGCGCTTATTGCTGGCGCGCGCACTTTCCATCAGGTTCGCGCTACCGTAAAGGCTGGCTTTTTGCCAGTCATGAAGGTCAGCTGGGTAGTGTCTCCAATTTCGCTGGCGTTTGCGCAGAAATTCCTTCCCGAGCAGACCTGGGTGCCATTCTTTAACATTATAGGTTTCGTGATCGGTACCTACATTAACGCCCATACCAAGAAGAAGAGGCTTGAAGCTTTGCGACGCAAGGTCAGTCAACCCCATAGGTCCAAGTATCTCTAAAACTATATTTCAATATCTGACCTGCTTCTCTTTGCGCTTCTAGCAGTTTGGCCATTCGAAGAGCACCACCGGCCGCCCCGAAGATTACCCACCTCCTCGTGACTACTAAGTGAAACCAAGAGCCCTCGTTAATCTGGTCTACGTATATACATGTGCTATGATGTTTATGCCTCGTCCTCGCAACCACCAGATACACAGCTCCTGCAAAACGATCGACTTCATGATAAATGACATTGGCAAATCCATCAGCATCATGATTCGGATCAACTTCACGAAACCTCTTTTTCTCTCATTTGGCTCCCGCCTTACTTTTCGGTCGCGAATAGATCTCCCCGTCCCGACCCAGGGGACATATGTCGAGAGCCACTAGTCGACTGAACACCACCTCCCCCCTTGCGATGCCCCCTTTTATATGATAGCATTTCCCCTTAAATAACTATTCTCTCCTATGTTCTCTAATTCCAATTTTTTTTTATCCTCGCTCCGTTGTTCCTAGTGGAAGGTGAAAGCTATGTTGGGTACTTTTTTTCCACGATTCCCAGCCGACTCGTACTCCCGCTTTTCAATGTATCATCAATATGTATGGTCCCGTTTCAATTATATGTGATGTCAAGACCTCCACGTAACTCGCCGTAGGCTGTAGATCGGCCTAGATATCAGTATCTACCCAGGACATTCGTTCACCCACACATGGAAAATGTCAAGTTTTTCGAATGAAACGGTATTTTCCTCTCGTCACTGCCTACAGTGCTTGTAAGGATGATTGTTAGGCAGCTTCTTGCTAGCATATCTATTTTACTCCTGAACCATTAGTGGTGTTTATTGAGTTAAGATAATTGTTTGTCAACGTCTTACAGCTCTCCTTGTCCATAACACCACAACTATATCCTGCACACCAACAACAGAGCCTTACTGTATTAAGGCATACGCCCTTGGAAATAGCAAACTGCATGCTCATTTGCCTCGACTTTCTTTGACCATTTGTTCTTTGCTTCGTTTCTGTGCGGTTGCTTTGGGCTAGACTTTGAGCCTAGGGCCGTCCAGCATACGATGCACCTCAACCACTTCGTTTGATGCTTGCTCCCGCTACAATCCGCTACTCGAGGCTCTAGACAGTTCCACATGCAAACCTATATTTAACAGCTGGCTGAGGCCCTGATATGTACGCCTGTTGGCCTAGGGTATCACCATGCCCAACAGGCGCGAAATAACTGCCGTCTCCCGCAAGTGCGGGCAAGGAAGAAATATATGCCACGATCTGCTACAGGGTAACTATAGGCCATGAAGTTACATATTCATGATGCGATTTTCTTATAGGCAGATCCACCTAGGCCTCGATCATCGGCTTGTGTATCTACCCAGCTATAGATACCTTTTCAACATTGCCATGTTTTCCCACCCACATATATCAAACCAACAGAGGCTAGAGCAAACGTTGCCTAACTTTCAGTATCCATGGATACTTGTCTATCCTTGATGTCCAACGGTCCGTTCCGTGTGACATTAAACTGGTTTTCCTTGAGTCCTATTTGCGCTGGAAACACCATATGGTGAGCTTGGGACACCTTCGAGATTTAAATAGTTCCGTCAATACCGCCTCGACGAAGATCCCCAAGCCATCTACCCTTGGGATACCTATCGGTATTTCCGTTCTTGATACCCTATTTATTATTTTCCTTGGAAAGACATACTTTAGCCAGAATGCCTCGTCCTCCGGCGTGCAGCTGTGATCACAAAAAAGTGATCAGTGAGCACAATTCTGGCCGTGGGCTCCTATCTGAGAAGGTTCCAGCAACAGAAGCCATGGGCATCAGTGAGACTGTTGCCACCAAGCTGGCTGTCGATGCCCTTGACAAATACAAAGACTGCTCATTACCATTGGCCGTTTGCCCTGTCCATGGTCCTGATCTCTTTACAACGTCTGTTCAGCTATTCGATGTTTTTGATAAACATCTCTTCCGAGGAGTGCTAAAAGGCGAAGTATACTTGAAATGGGTCCGTCTTCCCAGTGATATCTACGGTGTCACCAGCAATTCGGGTGTTAAGGACACGAGAATCACTATCGAGCTGAACGAAGAACTACAATACGCCCCGGAAATGCCCCCGGATGTTTTCTTCTCAATAATGATCCATCATATGACCCATGCATACTTTCTTGCTTGCTGCGGACTCCGTGAAGAGGACAACGATTCTGAAAAATACGGCCTTGGACATGGACTTGCATTTTGTACGCTACTTTACAAGCTCACACGGGCCTTTAACCCCAAGACCAGGAGGCCGTTAAATCCTTTCAATTGCTGTCGGAGCGACTCTACTCCTCCATCTGCTCGGATTATGAATTGTCTTCAACTTAAAGGGAAACCAAGAGCCGCTGGCTCTAGTTATTGTTCATTCCTCTCGACAAACTTTCTGACTTGGGAGACATGCCATGACCATATCAAGACCCTGCAGGACTTGAATCTTTCGAAGCAGGAGAATATAACTCCATTGTAAGTGGAATTTTCTCTGCTATTTTGGACTCATTTACAGTCATTGAACTAATCTTGCCAATCTGATAGCCCAATGTCTCATTACTTGCATACCGTCGATTTAGAAAAGTCGAAGTTTGAACCCATCCTTCGAAAGCGCTATCCTTCGCCTCCCACCGAATATGTTGAGCTCCATTACAGTAATTACGCCGTTGCAATATCACGCTCAAAGTTAGACGACTACCCGTCTCTCAAGTCCAAATTCTCCGAGAATAGCAACACACTGGCCATCCCTGCACCGTCCCCTTCCATTTTCTTTTCATTCTATATCTTTCTGCACAACGGAGATTACCCTCCGGAATTAGTCCAGACTACATCACCATACATCACGGCCACAGCAGCAAGCGGACCCCCGTCCATTGCAGCCTATTTTCCGGAAGCGTCAAACTATGCCGTGGTCGACGTCCGCATGTTCAAGCTCGCCAGCAGACTCGGCTTTTCCGAAATGCAAAACAAAGCGCTGAAGAGGATGTATTCTCTGCATGAAACGCATTCAGACCCAGTCATCCTGCTCGAGGAAATATACAATGACAACGATCTCGGAAACAAAGATGATAAAAATGAGCTGAGGAAATGGGCAAGAGATTTCTTGGCTAGGGGTTGTCCGGGCTCAGGCCTCACGAATATGGCTATCCTTCAACAAAGTGAGCAGTGGAAGGATCGATTTATCAGTCTGAGGCGGGATCATGGCATACTAAACTTCGACTGCAATGAAGTGACGGAGAGCTTGATTTTGAGAAGAGCACTAGAGCGCATTGAGGGTGGGAAAGGTGAGAAATCGAGTAAAGATAAAGGGAAAGAGAAGGAGAAAGAGAAGAAAAAGGATAAGGATAAGGGAGATGATGACTCTGCGGTGCTCGATTTATCCAGGTCTATTCTTCTCGATCTTGCCATCAAGAACAATAGCAAGCATAGCCTAGAACAGACCCGCACCGCCATGACTCAACCTCAGCTGATAGATTGTCTGACATCCGCCTCGCTGTCGCCGGCAGAGCTCCAGTTTCTCCGTCTACGTCACCCATCAATATCAGCACTGTACGAAAAGGTACTGGAAAAGGGAAAAAAGGACAAAGGAGACAAAGAGAAAGATAAAGATAAACCCAAGGATAAGAAGGACAAGGACGAAAAGAAAGACAAAGACAAGGATAAGGATGCAAAGGGAAAAGGAAAGGAAAAAGAAGCAAGCAGCGAGGCTTGTGACGGGGGTTGTTCTCATCATCACCACCATTATCGAGGGCTACGCTGCCATCAGAGGTGCCTTGAGGAGCAGGCCTGTATAGGGGACAAACCATGCTGGTACGCCCATGGCCGCGGCTCACCATTTTTGATCAACCAGAATCCCCCTATGCCGTATCCCAATGGTTATCATGATCATGATCAAAATATGAATTATTATTCATATCCTTACGGTCATTCTGGTCAGAGGTAACGGTTCTGTTGCTGGTTGCTTTTAGGGAACCCTAATGTCTCGTTCATTTTTTTGTTTTTATACTCTCGATGGTCTTTTTGCTTGATGTGCTCTGCTCTGGGAATTCTATGTCTACCCTTTGTGCAGCTCGGGTTTCCCAGTATTTTTGTCAAGCTTGGTTCAAATGTTTGCGACTCCCTCCGTGGAAAGGATGAAAAGGGGTATAGGTAAAAGGAACACTCAGCACAGGCTTGGTAAGGAATGATACCATGGTTTATTTTTGGGTATGTAATAATGGGCCGACTACTTGTCTAACAAACTTGGGGCATGTGTCTTGAGGGCATATAGTTGTTATACCGTTAACCCATAATGGCAAAGAGCATACATATGCTACCCTGTATTCACTCGTCTGAGGCCCCAGGCATTTCGATAATAATCATGAAGTTGTATCCTAGCTATGTATATCATCCACCTCCTCAAACAAATCATTCAACCTCCATAGCCTCTGGCCGACCACCGCCTTGCTTCTCCTTGACAAACGCCACAAACTCATCGATAGCGCCTGGCCATGAACCCTCAGGGCTCCACCAGGACATTGTCTCATCTTCCAACGATTTCCTCATCAGAACTTCAAGCTGCTCCCACAGATCCTTGTTGATCGGTCTCTTGTGCTTGGTCTCGACAAATTCGACCCACCAGTCGAGCCATGGAATGGATTTTGTGGTCCATGATATACCGCCGTTAGTCGGGGTGAAGAGTAGTCGCCATTGTTCGATTGCGATTTCTATGTTAACGTTACGTTGTCCAGCCATACGGCATAATAGGAATGTATAGCGGTATACTCTGCGGAAAAGATCTGGCTCGTTGGGTATACGTTTACGAAGGTTTTTGGCGTAGTTAATCTGTTTTTGCAAAGTATCGCAGCTTAAATAACCGTTAGCAGGAGACGAACAAATCAAATAATAAGTACGATATGTCAAAAGCCAAAGCTATTCACTGAATAATAGTCAGAAATGAGGTGGATAGGTGAAACATACTCGACGTTTTTCCATCCATCAACGAACTGCTCTCGTGTGAATTCACCCATAGATGGCGAGCGAAGTAGCTCGGCAACGCCTAAGCATGCGACTTCATCTAATTGCACTTGGATGGCTTCAAAATATTGCATCGCACCAGTTATCCCGATACCATCGGGGTTATCCTCTGGGTCATCTATTAGGGAAGTGTTAGAATGATATTTGCCTAGTATATTATTGGAGTTTGCGCACCTCGATACTCATCAAAAATTTTGTTAAGGGTGGCAACGGCAGTCTGTGAGGAAGCCGATTGATTTTTTTGGAAATATCTGGGGAGAAGCGAAATTAGCGCTCTGAATATCACTGAAGTGTTACATATCCAAAGTACGAAAGGCAGAAGAACCGAGAAGAAGGAAGCCAAAACGTAAGAGCACTAAAGGCAGTCGCTTTATTGCTCAAGGCGCAGTGACGGAGCAGCGGGTCTATGCAGAAAGCAGGGCTCATATTTTCCAAGGTATGGTATATTGCATCCAGAATTCCCCGGTAAAACTCCTTCGTGGTAAAACTGTGGGAGACTCTTTTCGTTCCTCATTTTCCCTTGCTCATTTCCGCTTCTAGGGCTTTTCATCGCTCTGAAGTAGCCTGGACATTTCCAATCGACGTAGTCTCTGATCCGCGAGATGTGGGAACACCGGATCCAGGTATTAAACGTTGCGTCTTGCCATTGCTCTAGTTGATTGAATAGATGCTGCTCGGACCAGGAGCAATGAAGCCAATCTGAACCAGTGACCTGGGTCTCCAGAACTAACACCATCATTCTCGTATTGGGTATTTTCTCCATCAGGAAGCAATATGACAAGAACGGGGGGTGTAAAAGGTGAAAAGGAACGACTGGAAACGCATAGCTGCCAGGAAATAGCTCTAAAGGGAAATACATACTCATCGACTGCTTCATCAAGTTGCCATCCGGTCGCTTTAAGAAGCTAATGTGGTTTCAAAGTTAGCAAGCCTAGAAACTCCCAGCAGTCATTGAATCCACAGGTATCGCGTGGGTATTACTAGGCTTGAGGCAAACCAAAATTGGATAAAATAACACCTTCAATGCCAAAGAGAAGAGGAGGAGTCCTACCTTTGCAGCAACACTGTCCTTAACACCAGTGAAAGTCACAAACTCGGATATCTTTTGTTTCTGCGCTGAAGTATACGGCATTTTGAGAGAGGGGGAGGGGTGAACTTTTGTGCAGGAGTAACCCAGGAAGATAGGATATATTGAAGCAACAGGAGTATACTGAGAATAATTAGAGAGCACAAGCAGAAGTTGTCTAAGGAAATGAGCCAGAAGCAATCATAACATCTAAATATACTGAAGTTAGAAATGCAGCTCGAGTTATTTCCCAAAGCAGGCAACCAGGACTTAAAGGTGAGAAGCACCACGTGATCAGTTTGTTGTCTGGCCATTTTGGGTTTAGCACTGCTTATTAAGCTCCCCGATAAGATAAGATAAAAACACTCGGATTATATTTTATCCCGCCATCCCTCCCAGTCTTGGCATCGACAAAAGCCTAAAAAAAATTACTTTTGAGATGCGAAAACTGTCAATGCAGGAGAGTGAAATATAGCAGAGTCTTACAAGCACAATGGCTGCCAGTCACTCATCAAAGAGAAGGCGCCTCAGCCCAGCGCATGAAGAAGCCAATGGCGGCTCTAAGCTCAATGCGTTCTATTCGCAAGCTGCCGAATGGGACCTCGAACAAGACTATGAGAAGAGACCGAGAAAGGGAAAGAAGGCGCAGGAAAAGACACGATTGCCAATTAAAACAGCCAAGGGTGAATTGGCACATCTGGATGAACCGGAAATCGTTGATGGGGATTCTGAGAGTGACCCATTCGCTACCGACGAGGAAGATGAAGCAGACGCTGCCGCCAAAGCCGCCCAGAAGCCACTACCAGTTTCTACCCTTCCGCCGAAAGTCCAAATTCTAGGCGCCAAAGAGGAACTTGCTAAGATAGCGATGCTAATAAATGAGGAGCCGGAGGAACATATGGAGCTTTTGAAGAGGCTTGACGAGATGCTTTCGACCGCCTCGTTAAGTACTGTTAAGAAACTTGTGCTGGCGACACAGGCCGCAGTATACAAGGATATCATCCCAGGCTACCGAATTAGAGCACTATCCGACGACGCTATGGCCACCAAAGTATCAAAGGATGTGAGAAAGCTTCAGTCATTTGAACAATCGCTGCTCTCCGGGTATCGTGGCTACGTACAGACTCTAGCGCAGTTCGCAAGAGCTAGACGAGGAAGTGCTGTTGATGAGGAGGGATTGAGAAGCGTCGCGGTCAATTGCGCGTGCAGTCTCCTGTCCTCTGTTCCTCATTTCAATTTACGTTCCGAGCTTCTGAAAATGGTCATTGGACAATTGGCGCGCCGACAAATTGATGCCGTGTTTATCAAAGCCCGTGAGACCTTGGAGGAGCTGTTCTCCAATGATGATGGTGGCATACTTTCCATGGAGGCAGTCCACTTGATCACTAAGATGATGAAAGTTAGGAACTTTCGCATCCATCCGAGTGTTGTTGACACATTTCTACATCTAAGGCTCCTTTCCGAATTCTCAGCCAAGGGGTCTACAAATAGAATTGACAAGCCAGAAGATGACAGCTACAAGGGCAAAAAACCCAAACAGAAGAGGGAGTTCAGAACCAAAAAAGAACGAAAAATTTTAAAGGAACGGAAAGCTGTTGAGAAGGATATGAAGGAAGCCGATGCTCTTGTCAGCCACGAACAACGGGATAAGATGCAAGCAGAAACTTTAAAACTTGTCTTCACCACATACTTCCGCATTCTCAAACTCCGGAATCCAGACTTGGTCGGTGCTGTACTCGAGGGTCTTGCAAAATTTGCCCACCTCATTAATCAGGATTTCTTCGCCGATTTGCTCGAAGTCCTCAGAGACCTAGTGACCCGTCTTTCCAGTGGTATTTCCGCAGCCGATGCAGACGATACCAACCCAGGAGAAGATGAAGAGGAAGCGGAAGACGAAGAGAGTAAAATCAACAGCAGCACCAGAAACACAACACGAGATACCCTCCTCTGTTCCACTACCGCTTTCGCCCTTCTCGAAGGGCAGGAAGCAACCAAAGCCGCGTCCACGCTTCATCTCGATCTAGGATTCTTCATCACCCATCTCTACCAATCACTATACCCCCTTTCGACGAGCCCAGATATCGAATACAACCCGAACAAGTCCCTCCGCCTCCCCGATCCCCAAGCACATGATCACGACCGCAGCGCATCTGACGCTCTAGCTCAACAAGAACTTCTTAAGAAAAGCAGTAAAAAAGTCGACTTCCACACCCCTACCGTTCTCTTAATTCGCTGTTTGCAGCCCGTTTTAACTGCCAAAGGAAGTAAAGCGCCACCTCCAATCCGGGTTGCTAGCTTTACCAAGCGTCTTATGACATCGGTCCTACAGCTGCCTGAGAAATCGGCGCTGGCGCTATTAGCTTTGCTTTCTCGAGTTGCGAAACTACATGGTCGGAAGATTGCGCCACTTTGGAACACAGAGGAGCGAAAGGGGGATGGGGTGTTCAACCCCATTGCGACTGATATTGAGGGTAGTAATGTTTTTGCAGGAACCGTGTGGGAAGGAGAACTGTTACGCGTGCATTATTGTCCACAAGTTCGCGATGCTGCGAAGGATATTGAGAAGGTAATTTCTGCTGTGAAATAGTGGTTTAGTGTAAGCGTAATGCTGTTTATATCGCATAGCCTACGATATATGGATAATACAGAGTCTCAAACTAGTGAATGAGACATAAAATCATATTTTTAACAAATTCTGGCAGCTCTCATAAAAACACTATTACTGCCTGTTACAAAAAACACTGCAGAACACACTCTAAAGGGACATGTCAAACCCAAATGCTCATTATTCGTAATTCATCCTGTCATTAGCGATCTTGTGTCTCATGGTCTGCCGTTAAATGTAATAAATTTAAATCCCCCCCAGCAAAATTAATCGTTGGAAACAGAAGGAACGTAGAGTCGAGGAAGAGGTAACTTGGGGCAAACTGCCACGCTCCATCTAATTGGTTTGTTGATTGCTGCACTGTAATAGTTTGACGGCACTTGTTGGTTCCCAATTCGAGGCTTCTAATATCTCTGGTGATAATTTGGTGTCGTTCGTCGGGGGTGTTTAGAGGGCATTCCGTTGCATGACGTGAACATGAACCGAATTACCCTAGTAAGGCAACTCCTTCCCTGGCATATAGCCCAGATTGCATGGCTTCTCCGTGCTATCACAGAATCACCCTTTGATCAAATACATCATTCAGGTTTTAGTAGTTAGCTGGGTATGCCCTGTGATACCAATCCGATGTTCCACTCCATGTCATGCCACCAGTGCTTGGATTACCAGGACGGAGCGACTGTTCTTCGCTAGCATTAGGGATTGTCGACATGGAGGTAAACGGGATCGGAGCAAGAGTGGGTGATTCTAGAACTGGCGATAGCCCAGATCCCCATCCAGGCCCAGGAGGAAATTGTCGATAGAAGGCCTGGGGAACGTCGTATGGATTTCGATATTGGCTGGATTGCGGCGGGCTTGCAACTATTTCTGGCTGTGGGGAAGGAACAGATTGACTCAAAACGCGCTGCTGTGCGGTTGTATCCCCACGCCCGATATTGCGAGCTGGTCCGCCATTTCGAGAATAGTTGCGCTTCTTGGGTCTCGTTTTAGATTGACCACCGCTTGGGTTACGAATTGACGTGTTGGCAGCCCCTGGGCCACTGAGGCCACCAAACCCAACCTCAGGAGCTGGGTGAGGCTGCGCATCGACGGGGTTGGAATGAGAAACCGAGATAGCTTGGACCCCGGACGAGGTATTGCTCGGTTCTGTTGTCTGCACACCGACCGATCTCGTCGTTCGGTGCTCACTCGGCTCGTCATAATTGTCAACACGTCGTTCGGCAACCTCACCGGTTATTGGCAAATCACTCCTGAATTCCTCAATCGCAACAACACGGTTGGTGAGCTGTTGAAGATGCGTGCTGTGAGCGGTGAGGTCCCCTCGCAACAGGTTGATGTCCCTAGCTATCGTGTCTAGACGCTGCAGAACAGCGCCCAGAGCATTTCCTTGCACCGCAACGAGGTGATCGACTACGCCATCGAAATGGCTGTGTATCAACCCCGACTCGTTTGGTACATTTGTGCGCGTAGCGGCATCTTCAACAACCCCATGCATGCTGGGAATCTGATGCCGCCGGACGATACCAGGATTCCCATGGGTTGCATAGGAACCATGGCGGGTGGGACTTAGGGACGGGCCACCCATGATGATGCCCTGGATAGGTTGACTGGGCAGGGCATCATCATCCGGACCGCTGGACTCCCCAGCATGCATGACCTGCTTCGGTGGAAGAGGAACCGATGAGGCCTTCCGCTGTGGCAAAGGGTCACCCTCACACGAAGACAAGCTTGAAGCTGCCTTGTGCAAGACGCTGTTGTTGCTGGTAGATGAGACGAGTAGTGCAGAGCTTGGTGCAAGATCACACTCCTTCTGCTTTGGGTAATAGAACTTTGCTTCACCAGAATCTCGCCGAGAATGCTCGGCACAGACACCCACAGAAGTTTCTGTTTCTCTTCTGTCTTCTTCAGCTTCACATTCCTTTGTGTCCTCTCTTGCTTCACCATCACACTCTCTGCTAACCACTAGCTCTGGCTTTGACATGTCTCTCACATTGAATTTGAGCATGAGCTGGGCTAAGATGGCTGGTCTCTCACCATGGTTTTTCTGTGATGAGTTTGCTGTTGTTGGTTCCTGTGCACATCCTATTTCCTCCTCACAGACAACCTCATGAGGAGTGTGCTTATTCCTACTTTTATTCTGGGTTTCTTCATTGTGTTTGGGTGAAGATGCCCAGCATTGTGCTGGTTTGTGAGAGGCAGCAACAGCTTGAACACCAGCCCGTCCCTTGCTCTTATGTGAAGATGGGTCCTGGTGCTTTGAAGCTACTAAATCTGTCAGTCAGTTAAGGGCTAAAGGCAACAAAAGGCTTGCCAAATACGCGTAAGGAATTTCTCAGTCTACCTAGTTCTTCTTGCTTTGTTTCCTCTCTGGATAACTGCGCCCTGAGGCCTTGCTGTCTGTTTCTTACTTGGCCAGACTCCTTACTCGGACGATCTATTGATGCTAATAGGGCCTCTAATCAGTCATTAGCAGATGCAGTTCAAGGAACACACGGGAGGATTGGTACCAACTTACCAGTGCCACTCGCCGATACTTTGACAAATTTCGACGGGGTAACAGATGGGAATGACTCCGGCAGACTCCTATCATCAGAGGCTATTTCTTTGCCCTTATCTCGGCTTCTCGGGACGATCAAATCGGCTGGGGAATTGGTTAAGTATGAAGTCTCCCCCTGGTTGGGTGAATCTGCAGATTCCCACGAACGTAAATCTTGTTCTGTTGGGCTAATGTTATCTGATTGTTTTAGAGGACACCCGTGAGCCCTACGGTAGTCCTTTGACTCATCATCCATTCGAGGGGCCTTCGAGGTTATCAACTTGACTAGTATGATCTGTTAGCTCGAAGTATTGAAAAAGCACATGCTAGAGGCTCACATACGAGGAATCGCAACCGAATGGCGAGGTGTTGCACTCTTCATAGAGATAACTTCTGGTATTGGGCTCCCTTGATCCTCTGACAGTTCGTTCTGGTCGCCTTTAAGGCTCGACGGTATAGCTAAGTCGGATAGGGTTAACCAGCCTGAAGTCTACCTACGGCTATCGATCGCGGCATTAACAGGGTAACATACAGTGGATACTCCTAAGGTTGGATTGCATTGTGGCATATTCACCTCCTTCTTTACATTCGACTTCCTGGAGCTTGGACGCTGTCACAGTGGTGAACCGAATTAGCAAAATACGGCCTACATCCTCATCGTCAAAGGGAAATAAGATATCGAACTTACAGCTCTCACTTTCTGGGGCGTTGGTGAATGTTGCTGGACCAAGGCCTCGATCATCTTGATGATATGCCATCTCCCTGCTTTCCTCAGCATGGGACTTAGGGAGAACACTTCCTGGGATCGAAGCCACGCTAGGCAATCGAACTTTGGCTGTGCCTGTGGCTAGAATCTCTGTTGGCTCAGACGCCGTTGGCTGACAGCCTTCGACTTCCATCTCAACTTATCCTAATAGAGAACAACACCGACTTCAAAAATGCTGGTATCAAAAAGGAAATTGCGGCTGGCTCATTGATCCCATGAAGGGGAAAAGGCAGTAGCAGGAGATATAAGATGTGAGAGACTCAGAAAAACTTGGGCTCATGCAAATGAGAAGTTGTTGGTCTTTAAGAAGATTGTGTTGTGAGGTTGAATTGTAGGTTAGTTGTTGTCCGCGAGCCTGTCCAGCCCCAAACGACGCTAACCGAAAGGGTAAGCAAACATGGAAAGGAAGAATGGTCTGGGTATTGGGAAATGGGTTGCATGAAACGCTCTAGGGCCGCTGCAGAGCCCCCTTTTTTTATCATAGTAAGTCCATTGAACAAATGCTTTGGGAGGTAGCAGCGAGATTTGATGCCAATCTATCCAGAGCACCACTACATGCATGGGAAGTTTTCCGCATCATCTCAGAAGGGCGGGTAGCCTCCCTTCTCACGTCAACGCCGCCGTTCCTTCTGGCCCATCTGCCTTGCAGAGATCGCACCGGCCAAGTTGAAGAAACAGCAGGTTATGAGCCTTGGAGAGAAAGATCTTGAAGAAATATAGAGCGGTGAGTTCTCGCGAACTCTGCTCAGAGAGAAGATAGAAAAAGGAACGTTTTTAGTATTAAATTGGAAGAGAAAAAGTATGTACTGTCTCTCAAAATGTCTGGATCATAATTAAATGAGTCGGACATCGCATCTCTCACCCATTGCTAATCATAGGATACATAAAACAGGGATATCTTCAATAGAGTTGAGGCCGTGGTACAAATTCGATTAAAGCAGAGAGCAAGCAATCAAGAAAAAAATACAAGAGAAAATCGAGTTGGTAAATCCGAACGATTGGCCATACTGATGACGTCGTCGAAGTTGCACGCCAATAGGACGCTATTATCGGCATCATGCCAACTATCAGGGTGACCAATAAGGCCCTGCTAGTGGTCAGTATGACCTGGCCCATCGGGGCATTGGAGAGGGGAGTATCAGGAGAAATAGAGAGGCGCAAGAACAGAGAATTCCAAAATGGGAAAAGGAAATATGGACTCTAGATCTTACTGAGCGGCTTCTCGGCGACGGAACGAAAATATGCCACCGAAAAAGTTGATGAATACCGCTCGCCAAAGCGCTTTAAACCAGTTTTCTTTTTGACGGAAGGATGTGATGGACTGGTTAGAGGTTGGAGGTCGATCCTGGGTGTTCTGGCCCGCTGCATTGTTGGCATCTTCTGGGGTGGACGGTGTCTCTGGGACGGACTTGCTGGTGTCTGTCGCATTGTTTGCAGAGCTTGAAGCTTCTGGTTCGTCTACCACATCCGCAGGAGGTTTGGTAGAACCGGACGCTGCTTGCTCAGATGGTTTGTCAGCCTTCTTAGAGTCATCAGTCGCTGGCTCCGTGGGCTTCGCAGCCTCGGCTTCTGCTGGCTTGTCAATTGCCTTCGCACTGTTAACGTCTTCGTTTGCAGAGCTCTGGTTTTTTACAACAGGAGTGGTCAAGCCATTTTGTACAGGAACATCAGCCTTAGTGTCAGGGGCAGTTGGGGCTTCTTTGGGCGTCGTTGTTTCGGCAGGGGCATGGCTCAGGTCTTTGTCAGATGTGGTGGTATCAACTGCTGGAGCAGTTTCGGTGACTTCAGCAACTTGCACTGGGGCAGATTCCTCAACCGCAGCGACAACGGGGACATCTGTCTTCACACTGGGCTCCTCAACGTTCTTTGCTTGCTCAGGGGCCTCTTCTTTCGGTTGAACTTCAATTTCCTTGGCAAGCTCGACAGGAGCCACGACAGCTGAACCGTTGGTTGAAGGGGCCTCAGCCGGTGCTTCAGGCTTAGTGACAGCTTCTTCGGCGGCGGTAGAATTGGCTTTGACTTCCACCTCAGGAGCTTCAACCTTGGGAGAATCCTCTACAGTGTCCTTGACGTTCTCAGTTGGCGTGTCAGAGATTTCCTTAGTCGCCTCAACCTCGAGTTCGGTCTCGGGGACTGGGGGTTCCGCCTTGTCTGATGCATCATTGGCCTGAGCAGCATCATTGGCAACAGGAGTCTCCTGTTCAGCAGCAGGCTCAAGTTTTTCTTCAACTTGGGAGTCAGATACTGCTTCGACGACAGCCTCGGTCTTTGCCTCTTCTGCAGGCTTTTCGGCGCTTTCAGCCTTTGCAGCTTCTTGTGGCTCCTCTACATCAACTGATTTAGACACCTCAGCGGTTTCTGGTGATGGCTGAGCGACAGCTTCGGTGCTGGTCTCTACCTGCTTTGGCTCCTCCTTGGCGGCTTCAGGTTCGTTGCTTTCTGGCACCTTATTTTCCGGGACAGCTTCAGGCTCAGTGGTAGCATCCGCAGACTTCACCGCTTGCTCCTCGTGTGCCGCTACTTCAGGCTGCTTGCTTTCCTCAGCTTCAGAAGCCTCGGGCTTTTTCTCTTCCACCGCTGTCTGGGTCGGTTGAGCAGATTCCTCCTTATCGGCAGCAACACCGTTAGAAACAGGTTCAGCTGCTTCGACTGATGGCTCATCCTTGGCCTTTGTTTCAACGACTGGCTCTTCCGAAACCTCGACGGGCTGAGCAGCAGGCTCTTCTTCAGCTTGCTTCACTTCAGCGGGCTCAGTAGAAGGTAGCTCTTGCTCCGTAGGCTGTGGCTCAGCAGGAGTCTCCTCAGACTTTTCAGGTTCCGAGGTTTCTTTGGGGGCATCCTTTGCTTCCTCCTCCGCCTTGTTATCCGCCGGTGTAGGAGCGACAGCTAGTTCTTCCTCGTTGGAGCTAGTTACAACCTCCTCTGGTTCTTTGGTAGCATCCTTTGCATCATCTTCTACTTTAGCGTCCGCCGGTGTGGGAGCAACCGCCGGCTCTTCCTTTTCAGAGGCAGCTACTACCTCCTCGGGTCCATTGGTGTCCTTGGCTTCTCCTTCTCCTTCTACCTTGGTTTCTGCCGGCGTAGGAGCAACAACTGGTTCTTCCTTGTCAGTGGTAGCTACCACCTCGGGCTCTTTAGTGGTATCCTTGGCATCTTCTTCTTCTACCTTGGCGTCCGCCGGTGTGGGAACAACAGCTTGTTCTTCTTTTGCTGAGGTAGCCACTACCTTTTCGGGCTCATTGGCGGCATCCTTGGCTTCTTCTTCTTCCACCTTGGTATCCACTGGCGCAGGAGCTGTAGTTGGTTCTTCCTTGTCAGAGGCAGTTACTACCTCCTCAGTTTCTTTAGATGGCTCAGGAACAGCGTTTTCAGCCGCTGCAACATCCTTAGCGTCGGACTTCTCCTCTGGTTCTTCCTTCGTCGTGCTTGGCTCAGGCTCTTTTGGCTCCTCTGCTACCTTTTCGGCTTCGGAAGCTTGTTGTTCCGGCTCGGATTTAACCTCGGCTTGGGTGGTATCTTGGCTTACGTCATTAACTTCGTCCTTGGAAGGAGCAGCAGCTTCAGCCTCTTTAATATCATTAGAATCCTCCTCTGGCTTCACCTCGACCTCAGCTGCGGTTGAGTCCTTAGCGGTATCTTCGGCTGGTGTGCCGGCCTCTTCTTTGGCGGCAACTTCAGCTTCAATGTTTGCTTTGGGGGAGTCCTCAACAGTATCAACACCCTTGTCGGAGTCCTTGGCGGCGACGGCTGGTTCAACTACCTCCTGCACAACAGCCTCTGCTGGTTCATCTTTAGCAGTGTCGACCTCCTCTATGACTGGTTTGTTGTCTTCAACGGGGGCGACCTCATCAGCAGCCTGTTTGGGAGTTTCCTCCGTGGTGGCAGCTGGTTCTTCCACTTTGGCTTGTTCGGCAGCGGGTTCAGATGGTTGCTCGGTCGCAATTGGATCGGTGGCCTTGTCTTCCTCCCTGTCCTCCTTCTTCTCTTCCTTGGTGTCCAAAACTTCAGAGGGTTCTTCAGTCGCTGGAGCTTGAGCCTTTTCTTCCACCTTGCTGACTTCCTCTTTAGTTTCCTCTTTGGCAGCGGCCTCCGATTCTGCTGTTTCTGGCTCCGATGGCTTTTCAGGCTCGACAGTATCCGACGGAACCTCCTTGGGCTCTTCAACAGCCTTATCGTCCTGCTTTACGTCGTCCTTTGTAGCTTCACCAGCAACCTCCTTTTCTTCCTTCGCTGGGGCCTCCTCTTCCTTCTTCTGTTCCTGCTCGGCTGCTGGCTGTTCGTCGGGCTTGGTGTCAATGGCTTTCTCCTCAGGTTTCGTTTCAACCACTGGAGCAGCCTCAACAACAGGCGGTTCAGGGGCAGCTTCCTTGGTTGGCTCCTCCTTAGTTTCGGGTTTGGTTTCAGGAGATTCTTCCTTGGAGTCGTCAGCGGCGCCTGCGCTGCCTTCTGTTATAGGGGCGGCTTCAGGTTCTGGAACTGCGTCTTCCTTGGCAGGAGTTTCCTGCTGAGCATCGTTGGGCATGGCTACTTCGCTTTCTGTTGGTTCTGGGACAGCCTCTGGCTTCTCAGCAACCTCGTCTTTCTTCTCTTCTGGTTCCTTGGGTGTTTCACTGGGAACTTCAGCAACCTTTGACGGCTCTTCTGTCGTCTCCTCCTTTTGTTCGGCAGTATCCTTGGACTCTGCTGGCTCCGGGGCGTCGGAAGATTCTTTTGGTTCTTGAGCATCAGTGGAGCTAGCTGCTGGCTGTTCTTCCGTCGCTGGCTTTTCTTCTGCGGCCTCGGTAGTAGAGTTCTCTACTTCCTTTGGTTCTTCTTTGTGTTCAGCTGCGGTGCCATTGGTTGAAGAAGCAGCAGTTTCTTCGGATTTTTCTTCAGTAGTTTCAGGTTTGGAGGTGGAAGAGCTATCTTTACTGACGACGAGGACATTATTTGTATTTCCCTCGTCATCGACGGCTGGACAGGTGGTCAATGAGTCAATAATGCGAAAACTAACTAAGAAGTGAGTAAGACGGTGTTGTTGGGGAATCCTTACCTGTGTCTACATCCTTGTCGCAGAACCAAGAGCTATCATCGTCTGAGCCGAGTCTGAATCTGTATTGGTGTTTGGAGCCCTCCGGCAGGTCGAAAGCCTTTGAGAATTCAAACTCTGGAGCTTCGGACGTGGACAATTGCTTGACGTCAAGCTCGACAGGCTGCCAGGCCGGGTCTGTGAACGAAGCGACGAGGAAGACAGCGGGGGATTGAGATTGACGACGAGTGGCAATAGTGATGGGGACTTTGGGCATGACGATATTCTGTTTCGTGGACTCGTTACGTCGTGATTGTTTGTTGCGAGACTTGCCTTTTTTCGCCATATTCTGAGATCGGAGGCAGGGAAGAAGCTTATAAAGGGATTTCTAAAAGTACAAGAAAGCTACGCCTCCCAAGCTAAGGCAAGGAAAAAGAAAAGAAACAAATGCAAGAGGTGGGAGACAGATGAACTGGCGCCTCTGGGTATTGAAGCAAGAGAAGACGGTGAGAGGATGCAGGTGAAAAGAGGCGGAGAGAGTGTTATGCAAGAAGGGAGGAGATGTTGTTGGGAGAGCGCGCGACGGGCAGCAGCAAAAGGGCAACGAGAGGGGAAAGGGAAAAAAAAACTGAGAGGGGAAAGTCTAATTCAGTTTTTCCTGCAAGCTCCAGCAGGGATTCTGCAGCGCAAAAATGGCTTCGTCTACTTTGGAATTTCAACAGCGACGAACAATGCCCAATTATGAGAAGAACCAAAAATCAGTCAATCAGCAGCGATCGTTGTTTACAATAAAACGAATAAAAGAATGAATCACAGAGCAAGAGAAGAGGAAGAAATGAGAAAGATGGATCCCAAAACGGCTAGCGTGAGTTTGTTGGCACAGTGATGGGCGTCTTTCAGCATCAGAAGCAGAGAAAAAACGATGGAGCTGCCAAGATGCACAACCAGGAGAGCCAGTTGAAAGGATGAAAAGCGCGTCTTTTGCATGAACTTGCCCCGGCTTTGGCTCAGGCATGCATGAGATGATGCAATTGGGCATCACAGTTTAACCTCGTGACACCTTAGCAGTCTCTGTCTACATGGAGTTCTATCTCCCTCTCTGTCTACATCTACTGTACCATCTTCTCTCTCCCCTTCTGTTCTGCCTCGGAACTTGCGGTGTGCTAGTCAATCACGTGCAATGGTTTAGCTTCTTGGCATCGTCATTATCTAATCTATCCCTGCAGCACATCATGGACAAAATATCATATCAATCATCACTCATAAGAGGGAAAAGGCATACATAGACAGGAAGAAAGGAGAGAAAAGAAGAAAGAAAGAAATCATCAGAATATCTCCAGGTCCTCAAACTCAACTACCAACCTATTCGCTCCGTCTCCTGTGTTTCTACTTCCGCCCGCAACCCCATTGTTGGCAGCCCACATCGTACTCGTCAATGAGATATTCGACGGCCGGCTCGCGTACACTCCTACATGGACACTCTTATCCTCCACTCCCCAGAAGAACCACGTCACCTCTCGCAGTTTCCGCCAGGTATCGCTGATTGAACCCGGTGTATGCGCCGGTGCTGCGAGAGGGCTGTGTAGGCTACTTGTTGAGATTGATGAGAGTGGGATCTGATACCAGACCCAGAGGGAGTGACCGATGCGCTCGAGCTTTATACGCAGAGATGTGATGTCCGTCGGTACATTGGGGGGTGCGAGCGGTGCGAGACACCAGTCGGCTCCGTCCGAGGTGGCGCTGACCGATGATGCGTTGACTGTGCCTGCGGAGAATTCAAGCCCGGCTTTCACCCACTTGCTGCTTGGTGGGGTTGGGAAGGTAGGGTATGGGGGTGGTATATCTATCGTTGTCGTCGTCGGTGCTGTTTGTGTCGTTGCCGTTGCCGTTCGTTGGCTAGGTCGTTGTCCGGTTGTACTTGTGTTTGTGTCCGTGTTGCTTCATAAACAGTCAGACATAATTCTGGATAAGTACATGTCCATATATGATATCTTACCTAGGTATTTGAGCGGGCGACGAGCCTGCAAATATGACCAACCCACCCTGATCCCACTCCATCTCCCAGTCCGCAGTCACCGTCACCTCAGCAATGACAAACGGTCGTCGCAGAGAGGTGAATATTATCGGAGCCGTCGATGTTTCGCGATCCGGCGGCTTCCTCCATAGGTCTGTGTTGGGAGCTGCCGAGAGCGTGAAATACTCTAAACTTTCTGGAAGGTTGTAATTTCGCGGAAGGTTGAGTGTCGTGAAGCACGACCGGTTTGGAGGCATTATCGCACAGTACTATCTATCAAGTGGTAATATATACACCACTCAAAGATAATCGATATTCCTTCCCCTCCCCTCGAATCTCCGTTTTGCTTCTTTCCCTGCTTATCTTGCTCGCCGATACCGTCCCCTTCGGTGTTACCTTATTTCTGGAAGATAAGGCCGTGTGGTACGGTTTTATGACGTCGAACCCGGACAGCAGGCTTTCCCGTACGTATGTATAGACAACTCGTACTCGGTCTATCGTGGTGGACGTCGCACCGATCAAAGCTTATCTCTGGCAAAGAAGTATAAAGGTGCCCTGCGCTTGGTTGGGTATTCCGTATCCGTATGATGAATGAATAAGATATATTCTTCAAATCCGCAATTGCAGACGATGCCGAGTAAATTATGCTGAGGTTATATCGCTTTCTCCCTGAGAAATGTGCCTTTAGGGGGGGCGTTTTATAGACGGGAAAGGTCACACGAGGCCAGAACCTTAACAAGAGTCAAGGGATAAAAATTCCAGTAAGGCGAATGGCAAATGATGAGGGAAATAAAAAACCAAGATGAAAGGCAAAAAAAAAGACTATGAAATCAAGATACAAATAAATAAACAAAAATAAATAGCGCTGTGTGTTTCCTCCTGACGTTGTGCAGGTTTTAAGTAGCGTGCTCCGTAATTTACACCGACAGCTGTTAGCCACCGAAAAGAGGGCAGCTCCGGCCACAGGTCGCGAACGAGCTGCTGTTGTGGCTGAAAGTCCCTAAAAACGATGGCAAGCGACGCTATGCAAGTGTGTGGATCGAGCTGTAATCGAGGCTCCACAACGCAAGGAGTCGTATCGATAATGAACCGAGCAAGAAGAAAAAAAAACAAAAAACAAAAAATCTGATTGACCAACAAAAGCGTTACTCTGATGTATTGCCCGGCGCTATTTCAAAGCAGTGATATGCCAACCCAAAGTCTCTTCGGGCACTGATGCGAGAAGCTTAAAGGCGACTTGTCCGACTCAAGCACATGGCCTCGACTGAGTAGGCGGCGGACTGCCACAAGATCCCCGATGGCAACAATGAAAACCAAAAGAAAAAGATGATATCATCTAACGGTGCGACGGAGACCATCGGCGGCAAGAAGCAGGATTAATATATCACAAGAAAGCCCAGGAACGATGAATTTTGAGCCGGTGAATTCAGAATTCAGCGATCACAAAGAGCATGCGCCAAGGAAATGAGCCATTGCGCCAGGGAGTGAATTTAATCTTGCCAGTTGGAGAGATCAAGGTCATGGGAGGGGGGAGGATCAAGGTGCGGCTTTCGACCTCTGTGCTGATGCGCGGATCTATACTCGGTAGATCCATCCAAGATCGAAGGGCCCAGAGTCATTTTTCTTGCGAGTGGGGAAGTTTTTCAGCAACGCCGTCACTGCCATTGTCTCACTGATCTCAGAGCAGCTAAGTAAAATGGACAGACAGGTAAGTAGGGATTAGGGATGGGAGGGAGGGGGGAGCTCGATCTGTACATCGCATCCCATCCATGTCGTGACTGAATAATAGGTTGAACAACCAAGGGTCTCGAAGCGATGAGATGCTGCCGGCCGTCACAGATCAGAGATCGATGAGGCTGGGTGGGGAAATGCGGGACGATATACATCGGTTGTTGAACCCTCCACCATAATCATCTTGATCTCGTTCGTTCGGGGGGGATCCTAACTTCACGATCCTTGTTGGGCCCCCCCAGAGAGCGTGTCAACTTTTGAATTGTCAACATCTCGCCAAGACCGGGCTGCAGCTGAATTTGGAATTCGTTAAACGAGGTTCCAACAAACATACAGATGAAGGATCGGTGACTGTCAATCAATCGTGCCACCGACATCGGGTCAAAAGATAAAGATATTATGCAAGCTCCCTGAGTCAGGCTTCGAGCTTCCAATACCGGACGATCCAAGACATGGGATGTCAAACACGTTTAACTTGCCACCAAAGGGAAATACACCTCGGCTTGCTGCATGCTAACTTGATGGGCTTTTGTTGTGGCACATCAAAATGTAGGAACCGATTGCTCATGTATGTACGAGCATGTACATACATACGCCTCCTCGGTGGAGACGGATATGCATGCCATACCAAGTCGATGGGTCATCGCGAATTAACCACCTGACCTTGAAAAAGTCTTGAACAGGAAAATGCGCGTCGTATGTCGGGGGGCGATCTTAAGATATTAGATGCAGCCGCCAAATCGAACAACATATGGACCGGAGGGGCAACTCTTGTATCCACTGAGTTAAACTTCAGATCCATATCCCACTCCTATGCCATAGTCGTTGCGAACCTCAGCTTTCAGTCTTGGATTCGCCAATTCCTGCAACCAGATCAGAGCTATGTATCAGGGATAACCTCATCCTAGGCGCTTCTGTAATCCCTGTCATGCTGCACAACGACGCGAGCCGAAGTGTCCTTGTATGAGACTTGTCGAATTCTTTAAAAGTCCATGCATTTTGACACCTGGTCGACTCCCGCGGCTCACAGCACAGGCAGGCAATGATGATACCACAGCTGACATGGTAGACTGAAATCGTATGTATAGAAGCAAAGTGGAAATCAGTTGAAGCCTAAGTAATGCGAGGGGATGGACCCATCTGTCTTGGAATATAGCCCCTAGATATCAATTGACAGTACGTAGGGTCCGGGTCAACTGCAACGCGGTTTGGGTTGATGTATGCTCGTCGGTAATGCGGTCCTATCATCTACCGGCCTTCCACTAACACACAGAATTAGAATATATCCCATTGGTATAGATGTAGGCAAGGCAATACTTACAATACTGAAACCGATGGTGGCGATGGACGTGGGAACTCCTCTTGGTACCTCTCCTCGCCTAATAAAACTCTGCCTAGCGCCACGTTCTCCGGTATATTCGCAAGAGTCTGTCTATATCTTTGTATCAGCACGTAGTCTGTCATGATTGTTGAGCTCCCACAGATAGCAATACCAACCTGGAGGCGTGTGCTTCAAGCTCATCACCAACACATCCATAAAAATGGGAGCTCTTAGAGGTAATATTCGCAATGATAGGAGCATAAGTATTTCCAACAATAGCTAGAATACGAGAGACACAATGCATGTGGGCACGTTGCACAGCATGAAGTGCCTATACATATATGAGTCGAGACGTTGAATGCTAGACAAATCCAGGGCAAGCACAATCTACGGCACTATCTATACAGCCTAACAGTTTCCTTATTACCATCTCCTACTTTTTTAAACATAGCCATAGAGCATCTGGCGCTTTATTGTTTCACTCTGGAGCATGAAGACTGATATTCAAAGCGTTTCCTCATCCTGAGTTGCTACATTACATCTGGAAATAGACCAATCTCACACATAGATTTGGTCTCCCATGATGTTTCCTCCAGGTAGAGATATCTCAGATGCATGAATCCTCATCATCTTTGCTCCCTGCTTGAATCCGTCAGGCAACTGTGCTTGACCTCAAAGGCGCCATGTTAGTTTCAGCTGCCTGTCATTTCATGCTTGCTGTCCATAGAGCTCACGGCAGTTGTACACCAGACAAAGACCTTCATATCTTTGTCTTTTCCTAAATTTGAGCGGTTCTCCTGATTATTCCAAACTGATCCATCACAGGAAATCTCTGTGATCCGTTACTGCCGCCTTCATGTCCTTCATAGCATGAAGAGGCGTTAACTTTTTTTGTGGCTCTATCGCCACGTGACGTGCACTACTTTTTTTTTTTCCTGGATGTTTTTGGATCGCGGCCTTGTGGGTTTTTTGTTTCTTCTTTTTCTTCTTCTCTTTTTCTCCCTCCCCCCTCTCGGGCTTTTCACCAGGAGGGGGTTATTTTTATTGGATACTGTTTAAACATCTTTATACCCAACTGGCAAAATGAAGTACGTTTTGGTTTCTGGAGGTATGTCTTTTTTCTTTTAGTCCTGCTGCCTGATCTCTTGGCTTCGTCGCGTTAACAACCTCTCTCTCTTTGCAGGTGTCATTTCTGGCGTCGGCAAGGGCATTATTGCTTCGAGCTGTGGCTTGCTGCTGAAAACTGCAGGTTTAGCCGTGTCGAGTATTAAGATAGATCCATATCTGAACCAGGATGCAGGTCTCATGAATGTATGCATCCTTTCGCTCCTCTTCCATCACCAACCTTTATTCCTATTTTATATCACTAACATTAATATACTATAGCCCTTAGAGTTAGTCTAACCTATTACCCTTACTTTCAATAGACGCACTCAAGTTGACACTATCGAAGGCATGGAGAAGTATACGTTTTGGATGACGGCGGTGAGGTCGATCTAGACCTTGGAAACTACGAACGATATCTTGGAGTTACCTTGAAAAAGGATAACAACATCACAACCGGCAAAATCTACCAACACGTCATTGAAAAGGAGCGTCGGGGAGAGTATCTCGGAAAGACGGTGCAAATAGTACCGCATCTTACCAATGAGATCCAAAACGTTAGTACTAGCCATTCACAACATTACCTTGAGATAAGGTCTAACTTGGTATTAGTGGGTCGAGAGGGTTGCTAAAATTCCTGTGGATGAATCTGGAAGGGAGCCCGATGTCTGTATCAGTAAGTACCTGCTCTGTAGACGTAGTCGTGTCCTAGTTTGATTGCTAACCAATTGCTATAGTTGAAGTAAGTTGTGCCTAAGTTGCCCAAATTGGATATTTCACATCAGCGCTAATAGTCTCGGGTTATGTAGCTTGGTGGAACTGTGAGTACACTCTCCTTATACAGCTGTCGATCGACCTCTTATTAATTCTCTGGTCATTCATAGGTTGGAGATATCGAAAGTGCACCGTTCGTTGAAGCGATGAGCCAACTCCAGAGGCGTGCTGGAAGGAGTAACTTCCTACAAATTCACGTCAGCTATGTTCCTCTGATTGGTTCTGAGCAAAAAACCAAGCCGACACAACGCGCTATTGGTGATGTGCGAAGTGCCGGTCTCATACCAGACCTTATCGCCTGTCGCTGTGAGACTCCTCTGGAAGAGCCTACAATTCAAAAGATTGCCAACGCCTGCCAAGTCGAAAGGGGTCAAGTTGTGGGAGTACATAATGTCCCTTCAACTTATCAAGTTCCCATACTTCTAGAAAAGCAAGGCTTCTTGACCACCATCAGCAGCCTCCTTCACATCGATGCTATCCAAAAAGACCCTAAGCTCGAAGAAAAGGGCAACATTATTTGGCAGGAGTGGCAAGGGTTGGCCGTCCAAGATCATATTCTGGAGACTGTATCGATTGTCCTTGTTGGCAAGTACACCAGTCTCCACGATTCCTATATGAGTGTGACCAAGGCCTTGGAGCATGCAGCAATGCATTGTAAAAAGAAGCTCAATTTAATTTGGGTTGAATCTACACACCTGGAGGAGGAGCACAAGCAAAAGAGCCCAGCCGAATACTACAAGGCCTGGCATGCTCTCTCTACAGCTAATGGAGTCCTTGTTCCGGTAAGTGTACTCAGTTCAGAACCCCCGTTTCCGACGTCCTTTGCTCATTATTATTTTAATAGGGTGGCTTCGGCGAGCGTGGCACAGACGGAATGGTCAAGAGTGCTCACTGGGCTCGTACTAATAACGTTCCTTACCTTGGTATCTGCCTGGGTATGCAACTCGCTGTGATAGAGTTTGCTCAGAACGTGTGTGGTATAGATAAGGCCGGTAGCACTGAATTCAACGAACAGTGCGAAAACCCTGCTGTTGTCTACATGCCCGAAATTGATCGAACCAAGATGGGCGGTACAATGCGACTTGGTAAGCGCGTCACCTTGTTCCAACCTGGCACTGAATGGTCCCGTCTCCGAAAGCTGTATGGCAACAAGGAAGGGATCTGGGAAAGACATCGTCACCGCTACGAAGTTAATCCCGAGTTGATCGGGGAGCTAGAGGCCGCCGGTATGTCTTTCGTCGGAAAGGACGAAAGCGGCGAGCGCATGGAGATCATTGAACTGAAAGACCACAAATGGTTCGTCGGTGTCCAGTTCCATCCCGAATACCTCAGCCGCGTCCTTGCCCCCAGCAAGACCTTCCTTGGCTTCTTCGCCGCCGCCGCTGGCTCCCTAGAGGAAATCACGGAGATGTTCAAGGACCGTCATGACCTTACCCACCATGAGATGACCCCTACCATCAATCCGGCTTAGATAGGAAGGCAATGTGGTGCTGGTAATATGCACTTGGCCAACCATCTTGAGCGCACGAATTGGACACTGGTGATGATTATTATTACTGCTGGTTCCTCTTTGGCGTTTTTGGGCAATATAGAAATTGTGAGGAAAGATTAAAAGTAATCTGGCTGGCTTAGATATTTAGTTTTCGGGTTAACATTTCTGATAGATGAAACAGAATACCCATTACCCGAAAATGATAGCTATTTTAATCGATGAATCTGTGATGAAACGTGCTAGGCGATTCAATGGACTGCCCTCACCATGCATGGGAATTCTGACTGGTCCTGCCTAAGCCCTTCAATACTTTAGATAGACAATCAATGACCTGATGATATCTTTATTCAATTTCCATCTCCATTCACCGTTCACTTCTCCGCCCTGAAAAAATACCAATATCATGTGACTCGCCCTACCAGCCACAGTGGCGCAGTCCGGCCATCCTCTCCATCATCGACGTCAACGCTGCATGTTTGGCTGCCTTTTGCCTTTGAGCACGACTCGTTCTCGTATAACTCCCACGATAAGTCGTCTGCTTCACTTTCAAAGTCAATCTACTACCCCTATCCTTGCATGCTGGCTTTGCCAACAGAGGCAAAAACCAACACTCCGATACCAAACCCCGCGAAACCTCTCCAGTCGCATCGTGACATCCAACTTCCTAAGACAACATGGTCTGCTCCAAATGCCAAAAGAAGCTCGAAAAGACAGAACTCGCCACTCCGTCCGTCAAACGGAAGAATGATATGTTTTACGGATCTACAATGAGCACAATGGGCGGCGGAGGCGGTGGCGAGAGTAAGAAGCCATCTGCGACTTTGGGAAACACGGGTGTGTCGAAGGTGTGTATTCTGGCCAGCCCTGTATTTTTACTGCTATCATTACTTCTTGTGATAAAGTGACTGCGGGGCTAACCGGCTTGTCATATCCGAATAGAATAAATTGCTTAGCAAAAAGGCTAAGAATCCCTACGCTGCATATTCAAGTTCATGTGATAAGTGCAAGGCGAAGACGACTCAGGGGTGGAAATATTGTCAGAGATGCGCGTACCGGGATAGCAGTATGTGTTCTCTGACCTTTGTTATGTTTGTACAATGCTGATATATGGATGTTGTCTTGTGCAGAGTGCGCCATGTGCGGGAAAAGTACAAGTGCCGCTGGCAAGGCGAAGAAGGACCAGCCTGTCATTCAGACGCAAAAGTCTACATCAAAGTGATCTTCCTGGTGAGGCGGACTTTCCAAAAAGAACTGGGATAACTGTCTGGTCCCCTTTGCTTCTGAATGCTGTACACTACAGCTCGTTATGATCTGGTCTACGCTCCTGCGTAGATTCCGTCGAAGCATCCCCAGCAGGTTTTTGACCTGCGTTATATTTCCTCCACGCCTCAACCTGTAGTGGTACGGTTGGTCCGGTATATACCTGGTTAGGGTGCTCCATGGCATAAGTCCACATCAGGAATGGCGACAAGTCCACGAGCCTCGCGTAAAAGTCGCTCCACACCAAACTTCCTAGAATGCGCATTTCGCCCTCATAGCCGGGTGCCTCTTCCGCACGTACATACGGCTGGTCGGGATCGTATCTGGAGTCGACGGTGAGAACGAACGGCTTGAAATCCGCGGCAAAAAGGCCGGTAGAGTTTGAAGGAAGAGAGTAATCTTTCGTGGTGTAGGAGGCGAAGCTAGCATCGTCGATGACGAGGAATTTGTCCACCGCGATATCCACCTCCAGGTCGTCATATATGCCCTCGGCCATATCGCTATAATGTCTAAACGACAGAGTTAGCGATGTCCCGTTTAAAACCTAGGTCGATGAGATAGTCCGCTTAGGTCGGAAGAGAGAGTAGAAGGAATAGATTATACTCTTTAGCCATATCTATATCGCCTTCTGGAATTCCAAGTTCTTTACCATCAACCCAGTATAATTCCAGCTTATCTTTTATCTCGTCTGCTCCTTCAATACCAACGCCCCAGTCAGACATATCCGCTTCCAATCGTTTGACGAATTCATCCCACTCTTGATCCGTCTGCTTGTAGGTCAGTCTATAAATCACCAGTTTCGGAGGCGTAAAAGACTCGGAGGTATCGTCGTCCTCCTCCGTCCTTTTTATATCCATCAAAAGCTTCATAATCCATCTTCTCGGCGGTAAAGCCATCGGCTCTCCCCTGAGATCCTTCCTGATTCCATCCTGAGTCTCTATCTGCACCTTCAGGTCCCGAATTAATTGAAACAGAGGCCCGAAGAAACCTGAAGTTACTTTGCCCAAGTTGATCCAGCGTGCTTTTCTTCTCACGTCGTCCAAGCGGGTGGCATAATCCGGGTTTTGAAGCCTGGTATTTCCCTGCGTAGGCGGCGAGTAATTTCGATAACCATCCATGGAAAGGAATATAGCCGCGTCCGCTACAAGAGCAGTCTCAGCCAGAATGCGCATCCTATCCGCCAACTTCACCTGCTTGGGAGTAAGCGTTGGTTCCGAAGACGTCTGGTCACTACGCAGGTCATGCATGATGGACTCGCGCATATCCTTAACGTGGGAGATCACCCATGAATGAGCCCGGGTAGTTATGAGCTGGTAATACACATGGATGAATTCGCCCCAGAGCGCTGCCATGTCAACAGCCTCAACCTCATCATCGCGTCCTTCCTCTATCCGTAGGGCATGAAGGGCATTTCCAAACCCTTCCAACTCTTTCGAAACAAGGTTAAACGTCTTTCGCAAAACAGATACCGACTGCGGTAAGTTCAAATAGTCAAACCCGGCAAGCACGGCGGTTAGATACTGGATTCCAACATCGAAGTTATCCGGCTCATCAAGGCCTCTATCGTGCCATTGCGTATCAGAAATTGGAACCAAGTCATCCCACAGCGTCGATTTCATGGATTGAACATGCTGCGGTACACCTGAGAGATGGCAGCAGGCCTCCTCGTTGGAGGATAGCTTGATCATAATCTGACCTGCCACCGATTCACTTTCTGTATCATAGGGAAACGTATCAGGCGGTGCCCACTCGCCAAAGGGACGAGTCATTAGCAGGACCTCATCCCAGGCTGGGCGGGCGAGATTGGTAATTGTGTCATTAGGGAATTCCCCTGATGCGCAGAAGTTGATGAAGCTGTAGATTGTCTGCGGTTCGAGTAGGACGTCCACTATGGTGCGAGTCAGTATGGTCATAAAAATGGTATTCTGTCGTTCAGTGATCACGTCTCACCGGTAGATATGGGACTGTGGAGGTAGTGTGCCTGTGTTAAGAAACTCATGGTTTATGGCATGGAGCGTATCATCTATACCTTCTACCACTTATTTCAATTCTCGTCTACCCATTTCCAAAGGGGTTATGAGAACTCGAGCGACGTCCGTGGAAATGAAGCTAAAAAGGCCTAGAACAGACCTTTGAGGCAAGCGAGGCTCCATATTCCTTGGTGTCTTAAAACCAGGGGAATTTAGAGAATGAAGAGATGTTTGTGGTAGAGACGTTCATGGGGATAGAAACAGACGTTTGATTCCGCAGTGTACAGTACGACCAAATCTAAGATAGATACAGGATATAAACTCGAGGGATTAAAAAAATGGTGCAAATTCAAACCGGCCTTTATAACACATCTACTAATAGTACAAGAAACGGAGAAGGAAAAGCCTCTCCAAAGAAAAGAGCGTATAATGTTCGACAGCGGATGATCATCTGTCAGCCAGCATGTTTTTGATGTTGCTCCAATAATGCTCTCCGACATGCTTTTGAATTTCTTCCTTGGCGAGCCATTTGAATTCGGTGACACCCAGTTCACCCTTGGAGAGGTTAGCTTGACCTGCGAGGATCCTGCCCTTGAGGAAGAAGGTCTTTTCACCAGCAAGCTTGGTGTCTGGCACTTCGGTTTCTTTGGGCCTGTTGAAGTTTTCGACAATGTGGCCAACTGGGTGGTAGCCGATCATCCAGGTATTCATATCGGGACCAGCTGATTGGAAAAGTCCTCTCTCACCAGCCTGAAGAGTGTTAGCAGATAATCCTGATGGTAAAAGAAAACAGGCATGGATTGAAACTTACCGTCCGAAGGCTCTCTCTCCCTTCAATGGGGGTGGATGGAAAAGTCCAGCGACCCTTCTTGTCCTTCACCAGTAGATAGATAGTGCGCTGCAATAGTCTGTCCAAACTCTTCTCGTCGCCCTTGGTATCGGCCTCGGTGACTCTGGGCAACGGCTTCGGGATCTCCACCTCCTTCAAACTCCCATCTTCGGATTCACTCACGGCCAAACCCTCCGCGTCCCTTATCAGAGATGCAACCTGATGCTCTGGTTCAGACTCCTGGGCTCCAACGAGCAATTCATCATTCCACGCATCCTTGGAGTAAGCGCTATAGTTCCCGATATCTCTAGCGGGAGTTTGGCGTTCCTTGTACTTGCGTCTCCACTCGATATCTCCCGGGGTACCTCGCTTGAAGTAAAAGTATTTGGTAAAGGGGAGGACGAGACGCTCGTTCAACCGTCGCTGGTATAGAAAGAATGCTTTCTCGAACGGGTGGAGTTCACGGGTAAGTCGTGGGGCGCGAGAGAGGACAACGCCGGCATTAATTGTGTATTTTGTGTTGACTAAAGGAGCGGTGGATGATTCGGGGGAGATTGTGGTTGTAGTTGGTGGAGGTGGAGGAGGAGGTGTTGATGAAGCTACGCCTGCCGCTGAGCTGGGAGAGGCTGCTGCAGAGGCATAACTGCGACGACTAAGGGTTTCTTGACAGGTCCTGCAGATAGCTGGATTGAAGCTTGAATATGTTCCTGGAGCATAGCAATTAGTATTGGGTCTTTTGAGATCTCAGGAACAATGGGACGTAAAATCACATACTCAGCAGCGTCGAAACGCGCCGGACGCCATTGTTACCAGCCGACATGTCCCCTTCTTCAGCGACAGCAGCAATTGAGAGCAGCAAAGGCAGACGGTTTGGCAGCTGGAGAGGATGAAGGCCTTTTTTAGTCGGAAAGCGAAGAAAAAGTGTTTTTTCTATGTCACGTGAGAGCATCTTTTTCTTCCTACAAAAACTTCAATTTTTTTTCTGCTTCGTTTTTTTCTCTCTTCTTTTTCTTTCTCCAGGCACAATTTCCTTATCATCAACTACTTACTTCTTCTCCTACAAGTATTTTGATCATTTATTTGTGCCTAGATTGAAGAAGCAGTCTTTTTTCGCTAGCGGTACCTTCTCTACCAAGGTGTACAGTTAGATAGTTACTGCCGACATCTCTCACAAATTCGAGTCGTTTCGTTTCGTCTTCGACTCGACAGCTATGGAAACGAGCTGGGATACGGGACACGAAGACACGAGGACATGAGATAGGTTTCGAGATAGGTTTCCCGGGACAGAATTGGGCCTTTTCACTGTAGAAGGACGGTCCTGGGGTGTGATTATGCTGGAAATCAACAGCCAGCATACACCTCGTAGAGATTGATTGTAAATTCCGATGTAAAAGTAGTATTGATCAAACAGACGGAATATATTGAGCCATATTACAAGCCCAGCAGAAACAGACCTGTATCGCTCTTTGCATGCTAACCTGGTCTATGAGAATTCAATTGAAGTGCAGGGCTGTAACTTCATGAGATGCCGACCACATCATCTTTCATTCACATACAAGGTGCAATATCGAACCAACAAACATATCAGTCTCAGAGCAGAGAAGAACAGAAATCTCTGTTAATATATGTGCTCGTATATCATTCTGATCGCCCAACGCCACAAAAACTTCTTATGCGGGGAAATTTCCGGTCTTCTTGCCGTTAAACAGTCGGAGGCTTCATCGCGCTGGTCTAAATCTCCACTAGGAAGATGCCGGCCTCACGCCGGAGCATGGATTCTGCCAGCAGAAATTGTTCAACTTCGACTCTAGACTCTCTTTTGATGGATTCCTCCTGTCTGATTCTTTGTTCAGATATGGATAACACCGGATTTGACTCATTGCTGAACTAGGCAGCACGCGCAACGGTTGATCGAAATTCCTGTGCGCGGCTGGGACTCATTTTTCACGGGCTGATATTGATATACACCATTTATCATTCCTTTTTTGCTTTTTTGGGAGGCGATAACGCAACTCCTAGTTACCTGTCGTTTGGATTTGTCTTCACCTTGGCTGTTGTGATCGAAAATGTCAGGAGAGGCGTCGGTATCTTCAGCAGAAAGCCAATATGCGCCCACAGCGAAGGCCAAAAAGGCTGCCCGCTTTGTCCTCCATCAATGGCTTCTCATCGCTATGGGGATAGCCTGTCTTCTGGCCTACTTCTTTCCGAATGTCGCTAAGGTTGGCGGCATCATTCATGCTGAATATACCATCCTATACGGGGCTGTCGTCGTGGTGTTTCTCATCAGCGGTATGAGCATCCCGCATCACAAACTCATCAAGCACATGCTCAATTGGCGCCTCCATATACTGGTTCAGGGGATATCCTATCTCCTCATACCGGCTATCATGACTGGCCTCGTCCATTTGATTCATGCCACCGATGTCAGGAACCGTATCGACACCGCCATATTAGCCGGGTATATCATAGTTGCATGTCTCCCAACCACAATAGCGTCGAATGTCGTCATGACTCGATCAGCCGGCGGCGATGATGCAGCTGCCCTGGTCGAGGTGTTGGTAGCGAACATTCTAGGTCCCTTCATCACTCCCGGCTGGGCTGTCACTTTGCTTCCCAAATCATCCGACTTTGACCCTTGGAGGGAAAACAGTGTCAACATGACCGTCATGTACCAAAGTGTTTTCAAAGAGCTGGGATTCACCGTCCTCATCCCCCTGGCCGTCGGGCAGATCCTCCGCTGGACATGGCCCGACCAGATTGCGAAAATCGTCACAAAGTTCTACCTAGCAAAGGTATGCAGCTCTTGCCTCGTCTTTCTTATCTGGTAAGTAGTATATATCCCCCCCCCCCCTCTTTACCTATCTGCTACAATCACCTTAACACCCACTAACCAAAACCTATAGGACAAGCTTCTCAACCTGCTTCGCAACCGGTGCTCTTGAAGCCCTTACGGCAGAGACGGTCATCCTCACAATCCTCCTTAATGTGGTCTTCTACCTATGCCTCACCTGCGTCTGCTTCTTTCTCTCCTATCCGCCCAAATCCTTCCATACTACTCGGCCTGTTCTACGCCATATCCTCTCACGCATGCCCCCCGGCGAAGTCATAGCCATCTGCTTCTGCGGTGCTGCAAAGACCACCGGCCTAGGAATACCGCTCTTGTACGCCATGTTTAGATCCGAAGACTTGTTAATGGTTGCCAAGACCTCTGTTCCTGTCATTTTGTATACGACGGAACAAATCTTCTGTGCACATTTTGTGGTTCAGCTGTTTAAACGGTGGAAGGGGAGGGTTTTGGAAAAGGAAGCCATGCAGGAGAATGATAGAGAGGTTGAGGCTGTTTCTCTTGAGGAGAGTAGAGCAAGGGATGCAGAGAGTAAGGTTTAGAGCTAGAGTAGATTGATGATGATACTAATTCTACTAATTTAATACAAGTTGGACGATGATATCGAGTTTCGGTTGAGGTGTAGGTTAAGAGTTACATTTTCACCGGGCTGGGGCTGGAGTTAACCACGGCTGATGCGGCTTCTCCTGGCTACGTGATATCTATCGAAAGCAGGGTGGGATAGTGGCTATAGGTTTCATAAAATATATATGCCAGGACAAAACTCCTAATGTTCTATCTCAGGTGTTGAGACCCGCCAACCAGAAATAGTAATAAGATATGCTATCAGCCTGAAACGAGAGAAAACAATATAGATACAATACGCAAATAACTAGCATCATATATAGCTGACTTTAACTCCCATACCTATCGTCCCTCTCACCTTCTGCCATCCGGCGCCAGTGATTCGACGAACTCGATCACGCACATCAGCTCGCGCCAGCGCCATTACGACGCCAATCACCACTAAAAAAGCCCTTAAAAAAGACAATGGGTTCGAAGAAAGTGACTGACGGAGATTTTTTACCATGGATATAACCAGATTCGACAGTACTCTGACCTGGCGGAATAAAACTGGCTGGCTTTTCTCCGATTTCTTCACCTGCTTGGATGGGTCTGATAATGGTTTTTTAAGCGAGGGTTTCGTGTTGCGCGTTTTTATTGCTGGGGAGGGTTTCGCCTTTTCGATACCATAATCATCCTCGCTGCCTGTTCTTTGATGACTGTCGACTTTGCTTGTCGAAGAAGACTGTTTGGCGCGTTGCTGTTGAAGTTCTTGCTGCTCCTGTTCAACCCTTCTCCTTTCCTCCTCTTCTTGTTGTTTTTGTAGCCTTTCTAATTCTTCTTCCTTCTCTTGTTGGAGTTCAGCAGCCCGCTGAGCTCCGCGTTCCTGTTCTTCTCGTAGACCATCGAGCGTCTGTAGGAATGCTTCTTTCTTCTCCTCATCCAGGACCTCACTCAAATTAACAAACTCCCGTGCATAATCCCACTCGTCATTCCGGGGTAAAACGTGCAGGGTGAAAAGCTCTAGCAGCTTTACTCGTATAGAGAGATCTTTGGGTGTGTCTGTTCCATTTGCGCTCGATATTCGCTTCTTCCGCCCGCCGGGAGAGAGCTGTTGAAGATGCGCGCTGATGTCTAGATCGGGCTGGCCGTAGGAGGATAGGTAATTCTCGAGGCATTCTTGGTTTAGTTTCTGGGACGGCGAATGGTTAAGGAGTAGTGTTCCTCTAAACATGACACGGTTAGCAGCACATCCAGAGCAATAGCAAGGTAATTGAGTAAAGCAGAAAGTCAAGGTATCAGCACTAACAAGTTATACACGACGTCAGCATCAACTGATCCCTCCCGACCCCCGTAACCGATTTGAACGATCGATCCCCATATCTCGCCTTCACGAATCTTGGTCGCTATAGCTTTCCATTCCTTCTGGCCGAACTGTTGCTTCCCTTCTTCCGCCCCTAGGTCGACAATAGCACTAAGTATCGTTATGTATAGGTTCCACACTTTTATCCTCAGGTTGCTAGAAGCTGTGGCGATTGGCGCAATTGGCGATGTTGTGCTGTCATTGCCTCCGTTTGTTTGTTGCTCTGTACCAGGGGATGTAGGTGTGATAGCCGGCTCAAGCACGGAAAGCGATTCCTGTAGCCTGCGCGTAAGAAATAGCTGGGACGCTTGCTTATAGAGCTGTGATATCTGTTTACTTGAGGAGCGTGAGAGCGACGAGGAGAGGGAACGCGCGTGGAATCTGCTGTCTGACATGTTTCGGAAATTTCTGAGTTGATTCAAAGGTTTGAATCAGGCCATGCAATGGATTCAAATGCCAGATCGTGAAGCACAGGAGATGTAATCAATTGAGAGATTGACAGGTTGAAGAAGACCAAATGCCGGTGTTCACCCAAGGTCGGCCAGAACATCCTCGGTACAACAGTCGCGATCACGGGATCGGCCAGGCTGCTTGGACACCAGATGGAAAACTGATATCAGCATCAGTTTGCATTCTTCCCTTATACAAGCTGAATATACCCCGTCCACAGGCTTTGACACTTGCGGACTTGGACCGTGATCTCGACGGCCTTCAAAGGCCCCTCTCTGGACAAGAACCGCCCAGTGAATAACAACTGCCATGTTTAGCGACGACGGTTCAAGGAGAGAAAAGAAGAAGCCTTGAGCAATGAGAATAGAACAATAAAATCTCTCCTTCTTCAGCTTAGTTGTGTTCGAGTTGCTCATTTTATCACCCACGTCGTCTCAGTTTACTTGAGAGCTAAAGAAATCGCCATAGTCTATCGAGTGGGTGATCCGCGAACGCCATGGAGGTCACCAAAGATAATTTTGACAGCCTTTTACCAAGGATACTTCTTGACGTGGCGGAATGTTTCTGTGTTTGTCTTGATTTTGAATTTTCTGGTATATTTAACCAGCAGCTGAGAACTGTTGCATCTAAGTCAGACGGGGGCCGTTTCAGCCTTCAGCAAAGATATGAAGAGATCAAGGAAGCCGCCGAGAAATATCAAATTCTACAAGTCGGTCTAACATTCGTGCATGAAGATGAAGAGTCTGGTTGGAACTACTCTTCCCCTTGCTTCTCTCTCTTCTCCTATCTCATCTGACGTACCACTTTCTACTGAACCAATATAGGGGTTTATACGCTACGGCCGTACAACATTCCGCTGAGCCCTATACTGGATTCCAGATTGGACGTGGAAAGAGTGTGGTCATATCAAAGCAGTGGTTTGTTTTTCGTCATTACTACTATCATTTATCCATTTTTGTTTTGCTAAGGATTTTCAGCTGTGGAATTCCTTATGACTACCGGCTTCCGAATGGATGCGCCATTCAAAGAAGGCGTTCCGTATATTTCACGGCATGAAGAGCAGCAAGCGAAAATGAAGGCGTTGGACCGTGATAATATTGCCGATATCAATTTGGATACCGTTGATGAGGAGATCAAAGAGTTTATCAGCGAGACACGGCGGGAGATTGAGAAATGGATTGGAAAGAAGGGTGTAAGAGCCCTACCACTATTCATATCTCATATGGGAAATTGATCCCCAGTCAAGGATAAAACAGAATATTTGAACATACCCGTTATACGCTCCAGAATGCCATCGGCGATGCCAACAACTCTCAGCAAGTATCATAAAAGGCTAGTTCATCAAATTGTTCGTGCAGACTATCCTGATTTTGTCACAATTGGAAGAGGGACCTTTGTACAAATCATCCCGTACAACAAAGACCGCGAGGACAAGATACAAGAACGCAGAAAGCAACGGTTGCGGTCAGACATTGTGAGACAGACCGGCTTTCGTTGGGTTGTGGAAGCACTTGTTCGAGGGAAGGTAGGGAGCCTCGACCTCAGTTCTCACATGAATTCCAAAGCCTGTTCGCCTGCTGAAAAGAATCGTTTGCTCACACGAGGCGTCAACATAAAAAACAAACTCAAAGACGCAGAGCCCGTTCTTGTCGGCCATAATTTATTTACAGATCTTGTGAATTTCTACCGATGTTTTATTGGGGACCTTCCAGATCGAGTAGAGGACTTTCAAGAGAGCATCCATGATCTATTTCCACTGGTTATTGACACCAAATATATGGCTACTCACGGTCAAGGTTCATGGGAAGCAGCATCCTCTCTACCACATCTTAACGATGCCCTAAAACAATGCGAGAAGCCAACCTTGGGTAAGCTACCTTTCAGTATTTAGTTCAGGCATCGGAGGTTTGTTGACTAATTTTGTTTAGTGATTGACCCCGAGCACACTAACTATGACGATCGAAAAGCAGAGCATGAAGCAGGATACGATAGCTTTATTACAGCCCAGCTGTTTTTAAGGCTCTCGGTAAAACTACAACAGGAGAAAAGCTCACGAGAAGATGGCCACACAAAAAATTCCACCGAGGTCGAAGGAAAATCTGAAGATAATGCGAAAGGACAGCCACAATCAACACCAGCGGATGACCAAAAAGCTGAGTTAAAAAATGCTGAGGCGCGCCCTCAATTCGCTCATTCCACGCCATTCGATCTTTTTCGAGATGGAATGGACGATAACAACTCCGCCCGCTCTGAGGATGACGGCAGCAGTGGTATTGAAGCAAAAGTGCAAAAGGGGGAACTGGTACCTCGATTCAATAGCGAATTTTGGAAAGAGTACGGCAATACACTTAGGGTTTTTGGAACGGCAGAGGAGTCCTGCCATTTGGGTAGCCCGGCGGAAGCCAGTCAGAAGCTAGGGGAGAAGAAATCATTTGCTCGAAAAACAAAGGGCAAATGTTTGTCTAATTAGTTCCCTTGGCTGCAATAAGAATGATACACGGATCCTTATATCGTCCATTTCATTGATCACCATTAGTTGACGATGACCGTAAATGTAGCAGTTTGATCATATATAGAATTTCTTTGTAGGAAAAAAAAAATATCCCACTCAAGGGAAAAAAGAATTACGAGAAGGGCTGAGCCGGATTCGAACCTGCGATCTTGAGATAATAGCGAAGCACTGCAATCTCCTGCGTTAACCACTACGCCACCAGCCCCATAGTTGTAGAATAGTTCTCAGTATTTGAAACAGGACACAATAGCGGGGTGGATATAAATTAAACATTTATTGGGAAAGAAGTATCAGCTTCTACTAATATCCAGCATTCTACATCCTACGTGACTGTAAGGTAAAGCTAGACCGGCTAGTTACCCTATGGACTAAGAGTATGTATACCCCGATCTCCGCATACCATCTATCTCAAAACCGAGATCTGATAACTTCCACGCATACGGGGTGTCTGGACACAGCAGCCGCCTTCATCACCAGACAGATATTACGCCAAGGATGGTTAGCGACGGACGACGTCCGGGCATATAAAAGACACATGACAGCCGCTCCAAGCCATAGACACACGCCCCATGCCGGAAGCTGTGCGAGCATACATAGTAATAATACTAACAATAATAGAAACACTTTACTAATAATTCTCCGTCTACTCCATACTCTGGTTTGTCAATAATTAGTTAATCCGAAGAAGTTCCAGTTCGGCGCTTCATGAGCCTCGGCATCGGCCCGCGGCGTGTTGGATAATAAAGCCCGAAATGTCCCGGCTGTCGTCACACTTATGTAAGTCCCGCAATGCCGACGCTAAGCCGTAACGGGTCAGATGCAGAAATGTTCCTGATTAATTCTCATGCTTGAAGATAAACAGATGATCTCGCAAGGTTGCTGGAACATGTGAAAAGGGAGAGCTGGTCGGATGCTTGTGAGAGAGTCTACTTTGGTTTTGAGTTACTTTTATCATCCAGATAAGATATGGGGGGGAAGAACCATATTAATAGAAACGCCGACCATATGGCTTCTTCTCGATCTAACCTCGGGAATTTGGGACGTCGCCTTCTTCTGAACCATGGACTCAATCTGGGCGGCTTGTAAACTGTGTTTTGGCTTATGAATGAAAAATGCCCCCGGCTCTGTCTTGCTAGGACCTGCAGGCTCAAGGTAGCCCTATACGAACGACAGAAGGGTGCTCGATCTTGTTGTCCGGACGAGATTTGAAGGCTTCGAGTAAGCGGCTGCTTCATCCGGTAGGTTAGATTGATAACATGTAGATTGATAGCCATGAGCACGGCTATTGTGGGGTGTTTTTCCGCTCGTCCAGCTCTCGCTCTGGGCGCCCGCCGCCAGTTCGGTCCACTCCCGCCGACTTTACAAAAAAAAAGAGAGACCATCCAATAGCCGTGTAGGTACACATCCAATGATATAAATTTTCCCTTTCCTTCAGTTTTTGCCATTGCTGTTTCCATCTAAACGGAGCCACCTATTAACGTTCTCCTCCTCTATTTCTCCTTCTGTTCCTTCGTTTTTCCATATTTGCGAAACTGAAACTTGACGTGCGTGGACGCAACTGCTCTGTGGACTCGGCCGATTAACCACACGCACCTTCAAGAGCAGCTCGTCATCACACTTTCTCTCTTCCCTCGGCATTAAAGCTATTTCTTCCATTCTCCCCTTCCCTCATCCTTTGACTCATATCCGAGACCTCCTATATATCATACCAATTCATCTCTACCACCCCCGACTTGATTGATCCACACGCATCAACCCCGGAAGCAACTATCCATCTCGAAACGCGGGACATTAGGAGGAGCGCAGGCAAGGAGCACATACACACACATTCACAATGGCGCCTCAACAACAAAAACAAAAGAAACCTGCTTCGGCAGCTGTTAATCTGATCGGTGAGCTTTGATGTAGTGCGCCGGAAAGTTGGAGCTCTTCGCTAACACTTTCATGTAGCTGGTGGTGGAGCTGGTATGATGGAGGCCCTTGTGTGCCATCCTCTAGGTATGTGACTGAAAAGTTGCTTTCCAAATTCACGAAGTTTTTGGGTCGCTAACTGCCTCTGCAGATACCGTTAAAGTCCGCATGCAGCTTTCAAAGAGGGCGCGGGCACCGGGCGTAAGTGTTTCAAGCCGAAGTCTACCAGCAAGATGACGAGGGAAGGCCTTGGAAGCTAATATTTCCTGATAGGTAAAAGCCCGTGGCTTCTATGCGACCGGAAAGGAAATCGTGCGGAGGGAAACAGCTCTCGGCCTGTACAAAGGGTTGGGCGCTGTCTTGAGTGGTATCATCCCGAAAATGGCCATTCGATTCACATCGTATGGCTGGTATAAGCAAGCGCTTTCAAACGAGGAAGGAAACATCTCCAGTTCCGCCAATATGCTAGGTAGGTAGAGCCCGCCTTTTACTTGCTTTGCCGTATTCGAGCTAACCACGCATGATTGTTTCGTTTAGCTGGTCTGGCTGCTGGTGTAACTGAAGCAGTGGCTGTTGTTACTCCAATGGAAGTCATCAAGATTCGACTGCAGGCACAAAGTCACAGTTTAGCCGACCCTCTCGACACGCCAAAATACCGCAGCGCCCCGCACGCCCTTTTCACCGTCGTAAAGGAAGAAGGATTCAGTGCATTGTACCGTGGTGTTTCTTTGACTGCTCTCCGACAGGGAACCAACCAAGCCGCCAACTTCACCGCTTATACCGAGCTCAAGGCGAGATTGAAGGAGTGGCAACCCAAATACCACGATACGGAGCTGCCTTCATACCAGACAATGATCATTGGTCTCATTTCCGGTGCTATGGGTCCCTTCTCGAACGCTCCCATTGATACTATCAAGACGCGCCTGCAGAGAACTCCCGGCGAGCCAGGTCAATCCGCTGTCTCTCGCATCACCAACATAACGAAAGAAATGTTCAAGCAAGAAGGTGCCCGCGCTTTTTATAAGGGTATAACCCCCCGTGTCATGAGAGTTGCACCTGGCCAAGCTGTCACCTTTACCGTCTATGAATACGTCAGAGAAAAGCTGGAACGGAGCAACTGGTCGATCATGGGCGGAAACTATGAGGAGTAAAGCAGTATCGGCACCACCACCACTGATTTGACCGTCGATATGTCGACCGAGCCAATCTTCCCGCTCTTCAGTACGAATGCGACGCAGCCATCCCTTTGCAACCGATCACCCTCACGATTCCATGGCTCCCCTTAGCTCCCTACCTACCTCCGTGTATTCCCACCTCGGCCTTTTCGCATTCGACGCGGGTCAACATATCCCAATATATCCACAATATCTCGTTGGCCTTTTCTTTATCTCATCTGTTCGTTCTACCTAGCTTTGAATTCCATGTAGACGAAGAGCGGCTCTTTTTTGGTTTCTTTTTTGTATGTATTAGGGTATCTGTATTTTTGATAGACGCATGCATTTCCGGGGAGCGGCAAAAGTGCTTGCCAGAAATGGCTCTTTATAGAAAAAGAGGTGCTTTTTTCTTTTTGCAGTCTTCTCTCTCTGTTTCATTCTTTTGATATCTCGTAGAGGCTGAAGAGCTGAAGAGTCTCAACGTTGCCAAGACTAGCGCGCAACTAAGTCACGTGTGGATAAGCTGATGAGGCTTTTTTGGACATCACCAAACATAGTCAAGTTCACCAACTCCTGAATATGGATATCGTTCTGCCCAATTGATCGTGCAAGTGCTGTGGTCTAATTATCATTCATGACTGCCTCGTCAGGGAGGCATTATGCAGCCACCAAGTCTCCAAGACGAGAAATACGAGTCGACAAGGCAAGGATATGCCTTGTTAGTCGCCGGACGCCAGCGTTGAATTTCTGGGTGCTACTAACGGCTCAGGTGCTGGGTCATCAATTCGTGAGACCAAGACTGGCAAATTCTTTATGATTGGTGCAAGCTCAAATGCTGGAGGTGGAAAAAATCCCGGGATCTAATTGAGTTACCATGCGGTTTTTGTTGATCGGCCGTATCACTGCGTGGGATTATTCTACAGTGTTGGCTCAAAGAGCGTTTTTAGGCTGCGGATTGGGCCTATAGACAATAGGGCCGGCCATGGACTAACCATTGTCTTAGTGACGAGCGATAGGAAAATACTACCACTGACAACTGATGTGGAACATGAACTTTCAGAGGACAATGGTTTGTATACTGTTCATTCATGGAGACTATATACTCCCAGTTGATGACATGAAGTTCTATTCATCTTAATGTCTCGTTGTCCCTCTGATCTTATATCATGCTGGCCGTCTCTGCGATACACTCGATGGCTAAATTCCCCCTGTGCAATTCCTATGGGTGCTTCGGTTTCCACATCACTTAAATCATGGATAGATTTGATATACCACTCCCACTAACAATCCAGCTTGTCCCTATCCATCCAATGATTTCTCAGGTGCTCGGACGGGGTAACGTGATTGGAATACTGGTAGCAGTTTGCACAGGGGCTCAATCTAGGGTTTTCCGTCCGCTCAGGACCGCTTCCAAATCCTCATCTTTCCACACTCTCTGCAATAAAACCTCTTTGGCACCAACTGAATGATCCGGATGCTTGCGTCGTCCTACGATGCTTTGGCCCTTCCAGTCGACGGCGGCCTGCTCGGTTTTGAAACGGATGATCATTCCCTGTTTGCATGCGCGTAAATCCTTCATTTGGGAAATAACGGGAACAAGAACGTCCGTTGCCTCCTTCGCTAGAATCCGGCCTTCTTGATTCTTGCGCTGATATTTTGTCGCCAAATCGGCCGTTGGGAAGTGGAAAATTAACTCCTTGCTCCCAAAATCGTACCGGGTTTCGAGAATAGGCATTCTGGACTTTGGGGGTTTTTGGGTAATCGGAGGTAGGGACGGACTTTGGATGGCGTGCGACTTCAAAAATGGACTGCTCGGATACGAGGACTGGGTACGGCACGGACACGATGAATAAATAAATGTCAATAATCTAATACGACTGATCTACCGGCAAGATGCAACTAGAGTACATCGACAGAAACGCGCAAAGAATGGACTTCGAAAATGACGGGAATGAGGGGCACAGTGAGGGGCAAACGAAGGGCACTCTGTTGACCTTTTAAATACTGGCTAAAATCAATCATCATCGCTTCTAGCCAATATGAGCACCCAGCCTCATGGCGCCAAGGAGCTCTGGCCTGCAAGGCTTACTATCCCTTGCCGAACGCATCTCCATCAACCAATCAATCCCTGCAGCATCCCTACTTGGTCAAGAAGCGTTGAGCACCCCAGTAGTTCTCATCGTCACGAACTGGGGTGAGGCGGAGCTTGATACCAGCGCCTGAAGCCTCGAGCATCTGGTCATTTCCTGCGTACATAGCGACATGATAGATGGTGCTTGGATCACTGAGATTTTTTGCGTAGTAGATAAGGTCCCCGAGTTCTAATTCAGAACGCTCAACGTTTTCTCCGTGGCCGGTGAAGTCTGCCTGCGCATCAGCGTCGCGGCCAATCGTGATGCCGCGAGCATGATATAGAGTGTGTGTGAAGCCGGAACAGTCATACGCATAGCCTGAGGTGCCACCCCAGAGATATGGTCGGCCGAGGAAGAACTTCCCAACTTCCACCAGTTCTTCGCCTGTTGGATAGGGGATTTCTGAAACAGCTTTGTATTCAGTAGCATGTTCGGTAGACAAGAATGCTGAGCCACCACCGGGCAGGGAGACCTGAACCAGCCCATCTTTACGGGCTACAACTGGTAATCGGGTATCATAGGCAATGTCGATCCATGGAACCGTCATTGCTCGATCGTGATACAACGTCGTAATGGCGACCTTGTCGACAATCGCAAATGGATTTTTCGACTGGACGTCGCCAAAGGCGGAGTTGAGCGATACCTGTGCCACTGGAACCCAACCTGGGTATCCATAGGAACCCTTCGGTGACGGCTGCTCGCTAACTTCGAGCTCATACCAATCGTCCTTCCTACTGATTATCTTGACCTGCGTGCCATAAAGCGCTTGGGTCTGGGTACGGCTGCTGTCGGTGAGATCGAGGAACTGCTCCAAGGTCATGGAGTCTAGCCACCCCTGGATATCGACTGGATTTTTGAGTGCTTTATCGTCGACACCTGGTCGTGGCTTTTCGGGGTTGGTCCATACTGTTGCGACCGAGACGCCGATGTATCCAAATTGCTCCGCGGGTGCACGCTCGTTAAAGGTTGAGGGTAGGGCAGCGGCCAACTGGCCGGCCAGTGCAAGAATCGAAATAAGACGCATCTTCTAGTTCACAAAGCAAAACCTGCGAAGGAGAGCTGGGCTTAACTTACACAAGAATCAAAAAGGATCAGCGTTTCAAGCACTTGAACCCCCTTTTATAGCACGAGGTCAGCATGGTCCCCTCATCAATCCTTGCAGTTGGGGAGAGCTGAAGGCAACATGAACCGACCTATAATTAGCCCTCGGAACAAGATTTATTTAGCTCCCTTGTCTTCTCTGGGGCGGGACCATCATGTTGCTTGTATGCCAGCTCGTTTCGATGGGCTCTCCACTGTGGAGATAGGCGAAGCCCGCGCCAGCACCATTTCATTAGATTGAGCTTCCTTACCCCGACGTTGCAGTTTTAACTTGTTAGGTTGACAATTGCTCCATTCAAGATAGCGATTCGGCACTTCCTGAGTGATATGTTTCAATCATGGCACCGAGATATGCAAGCCCTCTTTCCCCGCATTTTGATGAGATATCGCCGGTGCTATCTTGAGTACCGAATGTAACGCTGCGCGAATATAATAAAGGATAATACTACTTCTCACTGCTCTTCATAAGATGCTCACTCCTCAGGCGTGCTTTCCACTGCCTAAGGTGTCAAGATGGGTAAGTCTATCCCCTTTCTTCTAACCTCGAGTTGTTGCTGATGATCCGTAGCTGCTACGGAGACAAAACCTAGCGGTTTTACCGACGAGAAGGAAGCTATACCCTACCCATCGGATGATAAACATGTACATGGCACCATTGACGTTGACTATGAAGATAAGCCGACGGATGAAGAGTTGTCTACCCTTCGCCGTGTGGCGGGAGGACTTCCCGTCGAGGCCTACCTGATTTGCAGCGTCGAACTTGCCGAGCGTGCTTCTTACTATGGAGTCTCAACTTTGATCTCCAACTTTGTCAACCGACCTATGCCTGTCGGTGGGAATGGGTACGGAGCTCCCCCACGCGGTGACCAACAGACCGCCGGAGCACTCGGTATGGGAACAGTCAAAGCAAACGCTGTAAACCAGTCGTTTAGCATGTTGGCATATGCCCTGCCTTTGTTATTTGGATACATAGGCGATGCCTATGCTGGACGCTTCAAGCTGATTTGCTGGGGCATTCTGGTTTTTGGCATTGCCCATGTTTTAATGGTCGGCGCTGCTGCACCCTCGCTCTTGGCGAGTGGTGCTGCTAAAGCTCCATATTTCATTTCTGTATATCTCTTGTCTGTCGGCACCGGTAAGTGGCTCTATCCGAGACGATATATATTCTCGTATTGATTCGATGCCATAGGTATATTCAAACCAAATATCGCACCGCTACTTATGGATCAGAATCCCCATATAGTCCCAAAAATAAAGGTTCTCAAATCCGGAGAAAGGGTGATTGTTGACCCGGAGTCATCTACAGAGAGAACTATGACATGGTTCTACATGATGATCAATATCGGCGGAATAATGGGTATTCCTACTGCGTACGCAGAGAAATATATAGGGTGGTGGTTGGCGTTCTTGCTACCACTCTTCCTATATCTTCCGCTCCCTCTCCTAATGGTAGGCCCTATATTTCACTTCGGTTCATTTTTTTTTTCGAACTTCCAAATATTCGCTGGGTGGAAAAGGGGCTAATCGTGGTATAGGTTTGGATCCGGAAGCGCCTGGTCCACTTCCCGCCAGGGGGTAGTGATCTTCCCAATGTTTTCCGTGTTTTGGGTATTTGCTTAAAATCCGGCGGGATCTGGAGAATAGGAAGACACGGATTCTGGGAACCTGCTAAGCCGTCTGTTGCTGCTGCACGTGGACGCAAGGTCCCAACTCGATGGAACGATGACTTCGTTGATGATGTTCGTCGTACATTCCAAGCAGCAGGTATTTTCTGCTTTTTCCCTATCCAATATCTCAACGACAATGGCATTGGTCAAGCCGCTAGTTTTTTGGGGACCATGCTCAAGACGGATGGGGTGCCAAACGATGTCATTGCCAATTTTAATTCTTTGAGCATCATTGTTTTTGCTCCGATCGTCAATTACGGGCTCTACCCGCTCCTGCGGCGCATGAAGATCCACTACGGCCCGGTTGCTCGTATCACGACCGGCCTTGCCATGTCCACAATAGGCGGGCTTGGATACACCATCTTAAATCATTATGCGTATAAACTCGGGCCATGCGGAAGGTTTGGTTCAAGTTCGAGTTGTGTTGATGAGAACGGAGTTGCCTTGGTTGCTCCGATCACCATTTGGGTATGTATCATCCACTATTCATCAGAGGAAACCATCGAGCTCACTCAAGTTATGTAGTGGATCGCAATCCCATATGCTCTTGGTGGAATATCCGAAATCTTCATCAATGTCCCAGCGTACGGCATCGCCTATTCTCGTGCCCCGAAAAACATGAGAGGTTTGCTTATAGCCATCAACCTATTCAGCAATGCAATTGCATATATTATTGGCCTTGCGTGCTCGTCTGTGATTAGAGATCCCTATTTGCTTTGGGACTTTGGTGGAGTATGCATCGTGGGTGGCATTCTCACTGTTGTCTTCCACTTTATGTTTCGACATATTGACAAGGAGGAGTATATGCTGAGCAAGAATGACGATCGAGCCTTGGACGGTATTGGCAGCGGCAAGGAAGGGTTCGAAAAGTCTGCTTAGGTCTTTGGGGAATTAGATAGATACCTATGAGCATATCAACACATATTCGTATATAACAACATATAATTCACTAGCTCGTTCTAATGTTTCGTCATGAAAGGCAGATGAGGATAAATCGTCTGCCCCAAGAACTCGCCTACAAGTATTCCTTTCAATGTGAATTACAGATGCTGGCTGCTTGTCGAATCCCAGCTATGTTGATCCTCTGCATCGTCGACGTGGGGCGGAGATTACGTTACCCCATAGCAACGCCAGGCTCTCTCAAGGCTCCCAACTTCATCTTCATCAACAAAGCAGTTTTTGATTCTAACATACAGTTCTAAACATGCAGTCAGGTATATCCGGTAAGGGATACACAAATTAAACCGATCTTCAATTATTCCAAGCTAACGACCTACAATCTACAGCCTCCCAAGAGCTTCGCGATGCGTTTGACAGCTTCGTCTCCAGCCCCGCTATCTTCTGTCTCCCCGTAACGATCAAATCCGAAGAACTCATTCCCCTCCTCCCCATAGAGTTCGCTGAAGGCTCTAATAATGATGATGGCGACAGCCAATTCTTCTCCTCCCTCTCTTCCATTGGGACCCTCCTTCAGCCAAAGACCCCGATATACCTCTTCCTCCGCCGACCGGGAACGGGTCTGGTTGCACTCACATACGTGCCGTCCGACAGTCCGGTGCGCGCGAAGACGTTGTTCGCGAGCACCCGCTCGACATTAGTTCGTGAGCTGGGGTCGGAGAATTTCGCAGCCACACTGTTCATGACCGACGTTGAGGAGGTGCTTGAGGAGTCCGAGTGGAGGGAGCGAGATAGGGATAGGGATGCTAAGACTGGGACTGGTGGTGGGGATGTGGATGAGAGGAGAGAACGGCTTATGGGAGACGATGAGAAGGAGCTGGATGCTGTGAAGAGGGGGGAGGATGCGGCGAGAGATGCTTGGAGGCGGAGGATGGACATCGGGATTGGAGGAACGTTTGGTAGGGGTTCTACAAGTGGTGATTCTTCAGAGGTCCACGGTGTTCTCTTCAAGATCGGAGATGGCGTCAAGGAAGCTCTACAAGGATTGGGAGAGGAGGGACAGGCAGGAACGGTTGTGTCATTGGTAAGTCTTTAATTGATGACTGGAGTTCGTGGTTTGGATTAATGGGAGTTGTGTCTTTGATGGGAAAATGCTAACACGATTTTCTTCCAAAGACGATTGATCCGCCTTCAGAAACACTCAATTTAATCTCCACAGAGTCAAACGTCGAACCGGGCGACTTGTCAAATCACATCGCCAACGCAAAACCACAGTACACATTCTATCAATATCCAAATTCGTCCTCGCTGATGTTCTTATATACTTGTCCATCCGGTTCTTCGATCAAGGAGCGTATGGTCCACGCCTCTGGGCGCTCGGGGATGTTGAATATTGCATCTGCTCAAGGGTTGACGGTTGCGCACAAGGTTCGTAATACTCTTATTCTCGCTGGACAACCCCGGCCCGCTAACAAAATCGTAAACTATACAGATCGAAGCCTCTTCTCCGGATGAGATCACTGCAAGGAGTCTAGAGGACGAAGTAAACCCGCCACAAGAAGCACCCAAGAGGGCATTCGCAAGACCTAAGAGGCCAGGTCGGTGAACGAGTTAGGCTAACAGGTGGTGGTGCGGTGTATAAAGATCATTCATCCTCCTGATCCCTTGGTTGTAAGGCTTCCAGATATTATTCTCATTAGGTTTCGATAGCGTTTATATCCCCAGTAAATTTCACTGGTAGACATATCTTTCCAGGGCTTTATCGCGTCGTGTAATTTCGTATGAACATTTGGGAGAGCGGCTCCTTCTTCCAAGATTGGCTATAACAGCCGCAAGTGAAAAAGGAAAGAAAAAGAAGCCGCTCTAGATCAAAAGCCCGTCGACCGATGTTGTTTCCGCTGAAAGAATAGATCTGTCCTCGAACTTCCTAGATTTATAATCTTCGGGCACCCGTCCCTATCCTTCTCTAGACGCGTGCATTCAAAACAGTAGAACGCATCACTTATACCCTCTCCACCGCAGACGATGCACTTGTTCTGATAGTTTCCAAACGAGCATTCGTCACACACGCGTACAAGTGTTGTTGGGCGCACATAGGAATCGCACACGGGACATTTGCCGTCGCATTTGTCGCAGAGACGGCCGATAGCAATACCAGTTTGCTTCCGGCACATTACGAGATCGGGATGATGGCGAGACATTGTAAGGAGAGGAGGACGTAGGTTTTTTGATTATGATATTTGACGGAGGGCTTTCTTTGAGTCCTATTGAAGGGATTGAACGAGTCTGGTTTGTTCTGAAGTGAGAAGTTTCGCGAAGGTCGCAGCGCCAAGCTTGATATTCACGTGACAACCAAGAGTGGGGCGGCTAGCTGCGGGGCGGGGATTAACAGATACTCCGCTCTTAGTACTCCTTCCGAATTAGGATATATTAAACAGTCGAGGGATTTCATCAGCAGAACCATTAAACAAGCTGCTTCATATGCTTGCTAGTGTTTGAGGAATGAAGACTCTATAACTCCACAGATCTCCTTTACTAGGGTCGAATCTTTAGAAATACGGTCTTGAAAGGAGAAGTCATGGTCGGAAGGTAATTGCATCCCACCCGTTCCATCAAGTAGACGCGCTGCTAACGGAGTATACCAACTATAGTACCCTCACATCTGCTGTCGCATTATCTGAGCCGGATCAGAACCAAAGACTGCGGGATGGCCAGTTGAAAAGACGGCAAAGTATATCGGGAGACAACGACCAGAAACGAAGACGGCTGAGTGCTAGTGGTACCGCTGAACATGGCCCCTCTACGTCAAACAAGTCGAAGAACTCACCGGACAAAAGGATAGGAACTAGTCAAAAACCTGAGAGGAAGGAGGAGGAACGCAAACGTGGCCAAAGGCTTTTCGGCGCTTTACTGGGAACCCTTTCACAGAGCTCATCTTCTACATCACAGAAACGCCGGGCAGAAATTGAGAGGAAACAGCAAGCCAAACTGAAACAGCAGGATCAGGAGTATACTGAACTAACCGTCAAGAGACGCAAGGAGCTTCTAGCCAACAGGAGGAAACAGCAAATTTTATTTGATGAGCAGTCGGTATGTTAAGCCGTGCTTCTTTCTACAATGCTAGGGTCTTATTAACCGTTAATGCTACCAACAGAACAAAATCAGGCGCTCAAATCAATTAGCAATGGCCCATTTCCTTAAAACACGCTCCGAGCCCGCTTTGGTATGTGGTTGCCAAAAGTCCTACTATTTGAATTGGGGGCTAACCTAGCTGTTGTAATAGTTTTACAAGCCCTGGCTACTCAGGCCTCACGAAGAATCAAAGATTCAAAGTCAAATTAAGGACGCACAAGCTGCGATTGAAAAGGAGGCAGGGTCCTCAAATAGTCGCGATCGACCCGCGAGCGAAACCGAAACACACCCCTCTCCTCGAAAGGAAGTAGAACCTGAGGCAACGGCCACCAGTACTGCCGCCAACGCATCTCCAGATATAAATCAATCGTCGGATATGGTGGGTGTCAATACTAATAATAATATCAAGGAGCAGGCATCTCAAGTCCCTAAACATACTTCTATCCCTGCAACCGTTGAATCTAATGCTAATGATACTGCTCCCTTGGACTCTGGAAACGAACATACCAATCCACATGATGATGACACCGGAGAAGTTGTCCTGGAAGATAAAGAGGATACCGTCATATATTAGCCATCTAGCATCGTCGCGCTTTATACCCCCTATTTCTTTTGTCCTCGTCTCTCCCTAACCCCTATGCTCCGCTAGCTGTCTTCATCTTCTGCCATCTACACTTCGGCTCTCGTTCGCGGTTACTTCTACTGTTTCCTTACCCAGTATTCTCCAGGAATCAGGAACCTCAGGAATATAAGCCAACCTACCGAGGACCATCATGAGGACCGATATGACCAACAAGCCATTCCTAACTGGAGGATGGATGCTTGGTGAAACCAAGGTCGATCGCCGCTAGGGGGCTCTTCATCTCGGGAAATCCAACTAATGAGCTTCATGTTTTCGATGAACCGTTATGACTTTGCCTTTAGCTTTTGTTATTTTCGCTATTAAGCCTTGCAATCTAGGTGTATCTAGTCAGTGGTAACGAGATTCAATCTGATCAATACCTTGAATTAGAAACGTGGTCCTAGAAGAGATAGCTAATGCATCGGGTAGGCTCACAAGATAATCGTATAGCTGAACGTTTCCCACGTAAAGAATCGCAGTTTTCGGCGGTTTAATGACTTCCTCTAATTATTGTTCTGGATCAACCTTTTTTAAAAGCTGATATAAGCCCAGCATTAAGGAGCAATCCCGCAAGACAGAAGTCCATATCATCAGATATGATATGCACGATAAACCCCGTTTTTTCGGTATGTCCCCTAGGGGGCATATCTTGTCATCGGCGTCCTTAGTGAACTCTTAGCCCACTAGCCTTGAGCTTGCTCGTTACAGCGAAACAAAAGACCTGAGGTGTCTAAACCCAGGATCACTCTACCAAAGGGCTTTGGGTGAATAAAAACTACTCCATGAGAAAACCAGAGAAACGGGAATGTAGAAGCGTTCCCCAGTCCGAAATTAACTATATCAACCTCTATTATATGACAGAAATTTGACTCTCTTCTCCTGGGAATGGCGCTTATTCACCCTTACTCCAAGGCGGTATATTTCCCCTTGAATCGAGTAACTGGCATGGCAATGAAAGGACTTATTGGTGATATCTCTACTGTGAAATCATAATGCTTTCACGGTTATTGACTGCTCTCCAGTACTTAAACAGCCCAATGGACCCGAATTCTCCTCTCTCCTTCCCTCTTGATATCCATCACAGCCATCTCTTGTCGGTACGGGCTGATTGCCTTGAATCCTTCATGCATAATTGACGCTGTCAATCTCATCTTGAATGTCCATATCCCAGGTTGGAGGCTCGAAATTCGCTCATCGGCAGCCCTTAGCGTCCTCTAAACCAAGCCTTGTGCAAGAGGTTGGATTCGTTGAGTCGTACGACAAGCTGCTCAGATCAGTTTCTCTCTGGTTCGAATATGTTCCTACAGTCAAGACTTTCATTCTCGTCAAAATAGACGAGAAGCCGAACTATACATGTCCAAATCTTGAACAATCTGGCTATAGAAGCCCATTTCAACTCGCTGATATTAATGATATCCAGCATTTACATGCTGATGATCCATTCAGCCCCATCTTCATCGATGGGCACTGGTGACTTGGTGAGATTAGCGCCTTTATGGAAATTTGGGTTCGCGACCCAGTGACTCGAAAGCCAACCCTCAAGGGCGACAGACTGGTAAGTTAGGCATGATAAACATCCACTGATCCTATTTGCCTGTCATATCAAATGGCTAATCCAAAGGTCATTCTAGGTTTTCTATGGCCGTGATTGCTCGAAGCAAGCCTCCCAATTGTCGCTTACCGATTTCGCAAACCCTGACGATCATTTTGACCGCCCGGATTTTCTGCTTAACCTAGACTACTTTCGAGCTCGGATCGACACTGAGAAAAAGCGCACCGCGTTGCTACGTCGTAATAAAGCAGTTAATGACTCCATCAAAAAGACCGGGGGTAGCACTGCGGGCTCGGAGCATAAGTAGGTTACTGATTCTTGGGGGTGACTATTGTTTGGTTGTTCATTTTGGAGAAGGCCGATGTGTACTTGTTGGAATTCTAGCTACGGTCTCGTTTAGCAGAGCTCACTGGCCCTAGCCAGGAGCCTGTTCAGGCTTTTTGGGCTAGTGGTCAAAGCTTCCGCTCCGACAGTACTGTTGTGTTGATCCAAGAAGAAGCGAGTGTACCAAGTATTATTTCTACCTTTTCTTCAATTCAGATATTGATCAGATTGAATCTCGTCGTCCCGAGTTTAAGACTTACACACCGAACTACCAGGAGTATAGTGGTGTTATCGATATTTTCAGAACTCTTAAGGAGACGAGTAACAAGTTCTTATTATTCAACTCCCATCTTTACTCACAACTTTTTATCGGTGTAGATCTGAATAAAGCATGCTGTCAATGTACTAGTAACTTTCTCAACCCTCGAATTGAGAGGATATATTTACGTCAGGAAGCAATTCTTTGATATGGCTCATTTCTATACTACTTGCTGTTAGGCTCTCTCCAAGTTCTTATCCAGACTACAAGTTTCTCCTTCAAGATCTCACATGGCCGTTCAGACCATGGCTAACCTCCTAAAATATTCATAGAGGGTAACGTGGAGACACTGTTTAAACTGGACTCCATACCATGGCTTAAAGCTGTCCCGGAATTCAAAATATGATGCAACTGCCGTAGGACTGGCATTGTTTGGAATGCCAAATGCATCCTCAACCCAACGCGAGATGAATTCCCCGGAGTGAAGACCTCCAGCGGTTGTAGATGTTAAACTTCGCATTCTACGGATCCATTGACAAAGCTGCCAGGTGAGCTTGAATGTTCTGATCCAGCTAAGCTCATGCCAGCAGTCGAGTAGGTTTGTTCCCTCGATTATTTCCAGTATCATATAAGGTATGACTGAGCCCACGCGATCTTTGATCTCAAATATTCTTTTAGCGGCAGAAACCCGAATACCGTGCAAGCCTCATGCTTTCAACAGAATTATTCCGAAGCTCTAACGCGGTGGATTTGGCTATAAGATTGGGGGATAGAAGGTATATTCCCCCAATGTGATCAGTTCGTGGAGCCCTTTCCAGAAATTCTACGAGCGTGGAATCGTCACGCTCGTCGAGGAGGGATTCGTCAAAGCCTGTACCCAAAATGTCTGAGGAGGAAGGTAGGGTGAGAAAAATGATAGTTCGAAAGATCGAATAGTTAGTATGAATAAGTTGGAGATGGAAATAATTACATATTTTCATGTCAATAGCTCAGGAGCCATTCTTGTCAGAGATCTGCCAGCGTTAAACCAAAATGACCTGTATTATTAGTTACCCAGGCAGCGTTTTCCTTTATTTTTTGCAGCCCTGGAGGGAGCTGCATGAGATGATGATCTTCTGATCCCTCATTATTGTTGACACCCAGTGCTGAAGCCGATGCAACTGTCAGTATGTTCCGACTGACTGATGTTCGAGCAGACATCGAGATAATCGTGAACGGCCAAATCTTCAGCCCTCGAGCCCATTAAATCGAATTCGAGATGCTCTGTACGACAGGGTCGCGGATATATGTGCGCAAATATCACCACAAGGCAATTGTCAGTCGGTGCTGACAAGCTAACGGAGACTGTGAGGGTAAAAACGTGCGCTGTCGGTTTATAAGCAATAATAAAGGGATTGTTCCTTAATCATGGGCTTATTAGCTTTTAAAAAAAAGGTTGGCCCCGCGTAACTATTATTCAGGGGAGAGCGCAGTTGTGGCGTCTCTTCTTAGCTCCATCACCCACAAAGCGCGCACAGCGTGCATGTAATACGAAGTTTGCAACGCGACTCGCATGATCAACAAGAATGTTGATGAGGGGGTGGGATTATGATCTTTCAACCTTCGACACACGGTTTTTTTTTTTTTTTTTTTTTTAAAAAAAAAAGGGTTCAGCTCCATCTTGCTACCAACAAAGCGTTGGCAATCAGAATAGTATGAGGTCTCTCTGATGCATCCTGCCGGTTCATAATGCGCCCTGAAGAGTTCAAGAGTCGTAGTCAGCTTGCTAAAGAATACCGGATCAACTTCCTCGGTCCCATTCAGCCTAATCGGTGGCCGCAGAACCTCAGTATACTCTTTGCCGATATCCAGAGCCTTGGAGAGAAAAAATTTGATGGCTATTGCCACAGTCTGGCGGTGGATTCCGTCGACAAGCCATGGAGGCTACAGACCAAGCAAAGGGCTGAGAGGCTATCAGCGCTTGCGGAGGGCTGTAGAAAGGATCGATTGAATGAGAGTGGGTGGAGGTATCGGATTGAGCCCGAGGTTTTACATCGGTTCACAATCGAAGTCGCCTGGTGTGGGAATAAATCCATTTAGTACTTTGAAGCCATATAATAAGCTCCTAACATGCAAATTATTCTGGCAGCCCTCGCTGCCGCTCTAGGCTCTGGCGGTCCGAGATAGAAGTCACTGTGGGAACCGCATATAAAAAGGCCGAATCACTGGAGGAACGGCGCAAGAAAAGGGCTCAGAATCATCCTCGTGATGAGTGTGACCATAATGTGTAAGAGTTGCTTAGAACACCATACTAGAGTTGAGCTGATGTGCATAAGTTATAACCGGGGCTTAAATCTGCTCTTCGCAGATCGAGCAGAAGCGAAGATCAATCACAACCCACCGCTGCCGGGAGTAACACTGAGGGCCTCTGGGAAATATTCAGAAGAGCCGGACAGGGTATACGGTTTGAAACAAACTGATACTCTCCGGATGCTCCTTGACTCAGCTGATAAGCGTGAAGCTACCAAGTCACTTCGCGAAACGCTCGAGTGCAGCCCCTTTTCACAGGAACCTGAGCCACTGCTTTTCCCATTTCTTATCCTTGAAGCGAAATCCGGAAAGGTTGGGGATTCAGCGGCCGTCGAAATGCAGACTGCATTTTGCATTAGACGGCTTTTAAAGGTACAGCATGATCTTAAACTGGCGACTAAGGAAGAGTCTTCATGGGAAGCTGGTCCACTTGTTTGGTTCCTCGCTTGGTATGGTGAGAGCTGGAGTGTTTCTGCTGGATTTATCGGTCTAGAGGGCTTGGATATCCACTATGTGAGTAATTCTATATAGCTATAACGAGGTTGGTCCATGGCATTAACAAACACTGTTGGCTACTTGCTTTAGAACATTATTGATCTATGGACTGGGAATATACGCAGTCAAAATGGGGCGCTCCAACTGCTTCTCATTGTGGACTATATATTTGATTGGGCCCGTGATTTATATCGCCAGTCGATTATAGACGAACTTGATATTCTGGCAGGGCGGGATAGTATATTGGTGGATCCAGATGTGTATTCCACGCTTGAACGAGAGCCGTCGGTGTTGACAAAACTATCTCAAGAACGTCGAGGTAGCATTACATGCTCTGATTCTGAATACCCTCATGATAATGAATTTTTAAATATAATTCACCCAGAAGGAATCATCCGAGACGCCTCAGTCACTGAATCCAGGTTCCTTGCACTACATATTCGCGATGTCGACGTGGAAAACTTTCTTCTCTCATTCTCCTCTGTAGAGAAATCTCAGGTGGCCGTTCGGACCATGGCTGGGCTCTTAGAAAACTCATGGAGGGTAACGGCGGAGACCCTGCTTGCACTGGAATCCCGTTGGACGGGGGAATTTCGACCACAGCCTGAAACATATGACCCCAACGAGACGTTTTACGTCAAGATTGTCCTCAATACGTTTGTGACTACTGATTGGGAACCGGTTCGACAGCTCACCTATCTTGGAATCTCAGAGGCTGCGTGTGGAATGTTATGGTCGAATGAGCCCTTGGAGCAGCTAGGTATACGAGATCAGCCAGTTGTAGACAAGTTTGTGCTCGACAGTTTCCTTGACCAGTTGATGAACTGGTCGATTTTAGCCAACCTGAAAGCGGCTCTATCAATGGTGTCTTTAGGCAGCTCATGTTCCCGGCTGGTTAAAAGGGTACCTCGACACCTTCTACTAAGCCAGCGTACTGAATCGTACATAGTAGGATTTAGAGCGGAAAGTTTTCCTTCGGCATTGGAAGTGGTTACATCGGTTTATGAAGCCCATAAAATAGGACGACGATTACCCGTGGACCCTTATCTTCTCTTTTCTAAAGCTCAAATCAAGCAAAGCCGGGATATCAGTCGGTCAAATAATCGTGATACCACTATTAGATGGCCTCGCTCAGAGCCTCTATTTCTCCATATGAATGGCTGTATCCTAGTTGACGGCTTCCACCATCATGCTAATGCGCCAAAGCGGTGCTTATACACTGTGGAGAAGCCGTACAGCGCTACCGATGCTAAAGAGCTTGTTGAAAATCTATCGCAAGACGGGCAATACTATAAAATTTTACAGTATGGGCCCAGTTTCGGAACGAAGGAATATTACCAACATTTAAATAAACGCCCTGAGCCGGACGGATTTTGGCAGGACAAGGAGGAATCTTCCACCTCGATTCAAGATTGGATACGATTTCTGGAGACCCAGCATCCTCAAAGCGTCGCTGGAACGAGACCAACGTCGCCGATTTGTATATCGTCCAGCGGTGAATCGAGCGATGAGGACGAGGTCATGGCTAATACTGAGGTTGCTTTCGGGTTATAGGGTAAAAAAGTAACTATTACCAGCAGATTAATGAAGTTATTCTTCCTTTCCATTCTCGTTACTACACCTGTGCTATACCTTTCACATTATCCTCTCCCCTCCATGGAAAAGTCCATCAAGTACTAACTGTTAAGCTAATAAGTAGATACTAACCAGCCTTCTTCATCTAGTTCCGGGGTAAAATGCGCCTGCTATGCATATTCTTGTGTCGCCTTGGGACTGCCCTTCATGAAATAAGGAGATTTTGATGTTAAGTCCGTTCACTTCAATTTTCAGAGCATAGTGGATCTCGTAATACTTTTTCCTGGTTGGGCCTTCTTTAGGGCTGATCGAATCCTTGAGCTTGGTGAGATCCACAACGAGCCTACCAGCAAGCTTAGCATCTAAAGAAATGTCGGAAGTTAAGTTAGCAGTTGCTCGAATTGGGCAGATGATTTCGACCAACATGCTAATGGACATACTTTGATTAACATCGTGGTCAATATGGTAATGGTCTTTGACTACTTCATCGGTGGAGTAATAAAGCCTTTGGCGAATCTCTAGTTTTTCCTTTTCTTCGAACACCTGGTAGTTTTCGACCATGAACGATTCGGTGGTTGGGAACGGAGTTTTGTGCAATTTCTGAAATTTGATATGAGATTTGGCCTGGTAGTGTGGACCATAGCAAAGAGCCTTCATTACCTTTTTAATGAGCCAGTGGATACGAGACCCGGCATAGACTTTCCCGTCATTATGATTATGGTAGACCTCTGCCGCAGCAGCATGTCCTCTGAACTTGTTAACAAATTCCTCCGTCTGGAGGATCCCGAAGTTAGCTAGAATATGCCGGGAGGGCCCGTTGCTTTTATTTAAAGCGCGATATACTGCTCCATGAGAAACAGCCGTGTACATGTCCCTATCAGTTGCGTTGTCAGGCAGAGCCAAGAGTTATGACGGGCTGGTCACCTACATCATAACAGGATAATATAATTTTAAACGGAAATTGTCTTCCAGATAGTGTCTCAGGGTGGGAGATGACGAAAATCCTCCAGCAAGGAGTATGCTCTTAATATCTCTAATTAGCAACTGGCCCCAACATCACTACTCTAAGGCGCTACTTTACCGTAACTTTAAAATTTTTCTTGTCGGCGTCATCCACCTGGCGCTCGATCAGCTCTCGAGTGCCATTCAGGCTGTGAGCAAAATACTGATAAATGCGATTCCTAATGGCCCGCCGGAAATGTAATCAGCATCATGAAAGAATCAAAGGGTAAAATGGCGAACCATTCTGGGGTATCACTGGAAAGGCTATTTTAGGATTGATGAAATTATGTGGAACCTTGGTATTGATATAAGTTCGTCATCGAAGCCTTTTTCTTCGTTTTTCTTTAAGCCGGGGATCGTGAACAAGTCGTCCCGGTCCGATGGCTTTTTATAGTCGTATCGTCTCTTTATCGTGAATTCAAATTCCGGCATGATATGGCGATCTATCAGCAAGTCTGTCTCGTTCCCATCCTCGTACAAATACGTTTCATTCTCCAGCCTTTCGCTAATATCAGCTCTGAGAGCCTGGTTGACATAGGTTGAGCCACAATCATAGCCTGAGGTACGTATTAGTCTTTGTTTTTATTTTGAGGACAACTATGGAGCCCTACCAGCTGCTCGTGTAACTTCTGAGAGTCGAAGAGGGTTCGTATCCCGAATGTTGTAGGTCGTAACATCCTGGACAAATGTAAGAGGAGGTATCTCACGCTGGGGAGACCTGACGCACCACTGTTCCTCCCCCAGCATCACAAACAATGAAAGTTCCGCCTCTCTTGATTGAATTAGCATGCATTTAAACTTACCTTGTAGAATTAAGCTTGAAGTGAGAATCAGCTAACTTACCTTGGTCTCCATATTGGTAACTGTGGGCATCCAATCGAGGGCGCACGCCGCAGCTGCCTCTGGTTCTTGAACGATGAACACGTCAAATATGGTCCCAAACCCAATTTCTTCCAGGACCTCTCCAAGAATATTCTGGATTTTAAATACAGACTCCACAGGCCAGCCAGCTGGTACACAAAGAACTGGTTCAACTTCGCATTCGGCCATGTAATTCTCATTCTCAGTCAATTGAGCTTTTGTATGCTCGAAGACCTTAACAAGGTAGTCCTTAATTACCTCATGTTCGGTCTTTCCGATTTCCTTCAGCATCTCTCTAAGAGATTCCCCCGGGCCTGAACCATCATCATTGTTGATAAGTAGCAGTTTTGAGTGCCTAATGCGGCCAAATGAAGAAATTTTTAATTTCCTTAGGTATTCCGCTCTTGTCTCGACGCTATAACCCCAAAGGTATTCATCACCAAGGTACCAGCTCTCACTTGGCACCTGTGGAGTTCTCTGGTCGCCAAACCTGCTGAAAGCTTCTGGCCAGTCAAGGATGGACCTGATTCCACTATGATTCCCGTTGGAGCCCAGTTTGACGTAGGATACCGAAGTGTATGTCGTTCCAAAGTCGAGTCCGACTACGAACTTGGCTGGGGTGGTAGTTTCAGGTAATGGATCGCCTTCAGCCAAAGCATCCACCATCGCAATATCGTCACTGACAGCCGAACTATCACCCGACCAATCGTGAGCATTGTCGGTCGCTGCTCTCACCGTGTACAAACTATTGCATGTTCGTCGTGGGTTCTTTCTGCGTACCATATCGTTGGCTCAACCCCCGTACTCCGTAGTGACGCGTATTAGGTGTAGTCTGCGATCGGGCACCTCAGCATTTTCACTAAGGCGAGGTAGGCGTTACCTCCCCCTTTTAAAGTCATCCACGAGGCTCAGGCACAATTCCTGTCAGGGTTCTCCTGACGCTCGGTCAAAACGGCCAGCATTGTTGCCTGGGTGGCGTGTCTCTTTTTCCCTTTTCTTTTCTTTTTTTGTTTTGTTTTCAGCCTTGCTAGGATGATAGTTAGCCTTCTGATCTATCATTATTTTTGACAGTCAAGGTTGGAGTTGATGCAACAGCCAATACGTTTCGATCGACTGGTGAAGTCGAGAAGGTATCAAGATAATTATAAACGGCCAAAACTCCGGTCCAGCACATCAGAATGAAAAGGTGGGAGCCGAGTTCGAACTCGAGATGTTCTGCGCGACGCCGCTCAACGGGGACGTGGAAATATGTGCGCGAACATCACCCCCAAACGCCCATTTCACGAGAAATCAACGAAGATAACATCATCCTTGAGAGACGTCGCCCGAAGCCTACAGAGAAACATAGCAGCTCCAGTGTCGGTGATAGAGGGCATCGAGTCGTGAAGCAAAAATTAAAGCGGTCTGAAAACCAAAGGAACCGCGGGCAGGCCAAACCGAATAAACCTTCCGCAGATAACCAACGTCCATATCCAAAAGTAATTGTAAGTCGGTGATGGTAAATCTACATCTCCCTCACGCTAACAGAGGCTGTGAAGATAAAGAAGCGCACTCTCAGCCCGGATTCAGCGTATAAGCAATATGTCGACGCGGCTTCCCAAAAGATTGAATCGGCGAGTTTGAAGTGTTACTGTGAAGGCACGCGACAAAACCTAAATTCCAAGGAAGACACCCATGAACCCCCTAATGGACTCGCCGTCCAAACGGATATTTCAACTCTTTTACAAAATGAGAAACGACTTAACCGGGAAATTTCGCTGTTAAGAAGGGAGCTTGACCTCCGTGCCGTATATGAGAATAAAGCTATATCTGACCTCAAGAAGAAAGTGGAGGTTCTCGAACTGCAGAACAGTGATCTCGAGGGTGGTATGGCCACGCTGAGAGAGGAAAATCAAAAGACTGCCACCTGTAGGAGCCGAGATACCAAAAACAATAAAGGTTCGATCTCTCAACCCGAGATGGATTGGAGGCGCGTTGTGCAATCGGGCCTAGGTGTCACTATTCGGTTGGAGAGCGATCACATAGCTGTCCCCCATTTTAGGACTAGTATGAATGAGCTTATGAGCCGGGTATTGACTGCGTCAAAACGCCTAGCTGACTGTTTGGTCAGTCGGAGGGAGCATACCTCCCCCAGCCGCACCCAAGCCACTGAGGAACTACACACTCTTATTAGTCGGAGTATTGGAGACGAGGGTGACATCCTCAGGAGCCGCAGGTCCGCTCTCCGATCATTGCTCTTTGTGTTTATCCGTGACCGTATTTTCCACTCCGATCTTTGTACCTCCTTACATTATGAGGGGCGTTTGCTCCGGGCATACCATAAGTTGATTCTTAAGGGTGGTGGGTTTCTTTCCTTCACGCATGCCTAAAAAAAAATCATAGAACGCTTGAAACGCTTGCTAATGCGTGAGTTAGGGCCTAACTCCCTGGCACGATTACAGAGTACCGCCCTTCGTATAATGTTGGATAAAGATGGAGAATTCAAGGAGAGCTTTATCCTAGCTCAAGCCATAGAGCTTCAACTTGAAATAACAGACCTACTCAGCCCTTATTTAGATACACGAACTTTTGCGGAAGGCAGAAGCAAGGTTGACGCTGAACTGGAAATGCTGTTTTCCCAAGCGATTGAATTTCGACTTCGCGCTTTTCCATCTCCCAGGACCCGATACGAAATTGTCCATTACAAAGCAGGGCATGAATTCGATCCAGCAGTAATGGAAGCACGGGATGAGTTTGGGAAGACAATATCCGTTCCAAACGATGGCGTGAAACGTTTTATTAGATTGTGTGTCCATGGCCTTATTTTCGGCCATAGAGTCGATAAGCAACTATCCGAGGAAGAGGAAATGAGGTCACAATGTCGACCATTTCTTTTAGAGGACGATGATAGGAGAGAACATATCAAAGAAAGTCATCTTGTGACTGAGAAGGCAGTCGTGATGTTATAATGTAAGATTTCTATACCCATAGCGAGAGCGATAATGAATAATAAATAGCGTTGATTTGGTTTTTTGGAGTTAATGAACAATTTTGAGATTTCGCTCATAACCACATTGGCACCCGACCCAGAGGAGGGTTATTTTACTTTTCCTATTATAAAAAAAGTACTTGCGATAGAAGCTGTACCAACTTCCAGCTCAAACTGGCAATGTCATGGCCTGCTGTAATTCCTGATGCAGCTTTTAATGGGGAATTCGTGCCTGATTAGGGCATGTCATAAAAAGGACCGGCGATAGGCCAACAGGAGAAGAAGGATCTATAGATATACTCATGAGTACTATGTGCTTCGGCTAAGGGTCTGTACAAGGGAGGACAAGGATGTACAAGTTCATATACAAAGACGGGTGAAGATGTACGACTTTGGTTTAGCTGTGCTCGCCGCCAGGGCTAGCATCTGATAAGCCCTTTTTCCTAACATGTATAACGCATAGTAAGTAATCTGAGCTGCAGAACCTCGGCACATAATTCTTTCCCTGCTCCGTACGACATGCATAGTTCGCATAGTAATGATAGTCCGGGCGATTAGGCGGGGAAGCCGAGGGCGGATCCAGACAAATCCTTGATCTTATTACTTATGTTGTTACGATCTAGTATCAAGAGCTGATATAAAATGGCCGGCTTTGCCTTGTCCATCTGCCTGCTTAGTTAACTTGTGCGCGGTGCTCCCCACATCACAGGAGCTTCAACCTTCATACTATCAAAGACTGTTCAACCATTGCTCTGAAATCATGGCCGTTGATAAGATAAATGTTGTCAATGATCAGAGAGTACAGCGCTGCTCTGCAGTACTAAATGGAACTACATACGGTGCGTATACTTCCTCGTCGTTATAAGCCTGGAGACGTCGGCTGATCATTGATATAGGATATCTCCTTGCCGTCCCACCTAATGGAGACTTTCGTGCAACTATCTTTCTGGTTCGTTCATAGTCCGTCTCTGGATTTGAAGTCATTCATTCTCATACTCTTACAGATCCATGGCTTTCCGGATCTGTCTATGGGATGGCGCTATCAGATTCCCGCCCTAGTCAAGCTAGGCCTCAGAGTAGTCGTGCCTGACTGTCTTGGATATGGAAGAACGGTATAACTACTACCTACTGGCTTACATCGATGCTTAAAGATGGACAATATCTAATCATGCGAAATGATCAGGATGCTCCAGAATTTACCGCAGAATCCGCCGTTCGATACGGTGCCAAACAGTGCGGAGCCGATATGAAAGAACTTGCCCGTCAACTCGGCACTTCTAAAATTATCCTCGGTGGTCACGACTGGTTGGTATACCTGCTTACCTGTTTTCCATTTAGCACCTGTGCTGATTCACTCATGCGCCGATGAAAGGGGTGGGTTTGCCGTTTACCGAATCGCCCACTTCTATCCGGAGCTGGTATCTCACGTCTTCTCCATCTGTACTCCTTATTTCCCGCCTAAGAGGGAGTACATGCCGCTCGAAGATATGGTGAAACGTGTACCATTCTTCGGGTATCAGCTATACTTTGCAAGTGGAAAAGTAGAGAAAGCTATTCGCTCGAAGGAGGAAATTCGTCAGTTCTTACTGTCCTTATATGGAGCGCGGACTCCGGAGGGGGAATGGGCATTTGACGTTATGTCGGGGCCTTTGTTGGATAAGTTTGGGCGTTTGAGATCTTCACCTCTGTTTTCCGAGGAGGTAAGGACCTGGTTTATCCTTCTTTATACCTGCTGTGAACGACCAGTTTGATCTAACGCTTCTACGTTACTGTAGGAGCTAAACTACTACGTTGACGAGTTTTATAGACATGGAATTCACGGTCCTTGTAAGCAGAGCGAGCCCTTCCCCTTTTCCGCATGGTATTAATCTCAACCCCCTTTCATAGTAAATTGGTACCGTGTCCGAGAGCAGAACTACAAGGATGAACTTGAGCTTGTCGACCGAGAGCTCAACCTCCCTATATTATTCGTTCGGGCTCTCAGGGACGAGGCTCTCCGGCCGGAACTCTCGACTGGGATGGAGAAGTTTAAGAATCTGACAAAGGCGGATGTTGATGCCAGCCATTGGGCGTTGTGGGAGAAACCGCAGGAATGCAATGAGATTATCACGCGTTGGATTGAGGGTGTGGTTTTTGGTGGTAAGAGTAAGTTGTAGGCAGCTGTATACAATCTCGTCGTGTTCAATGCGATTTTTGTTTTATTATATATTAATAGCTCTATATGCTTCATGCGGTACATCGCAATAGCCAGCCAGGATTGCATGACAGCTAACTGTAGATGCGTGGAATCGAACTTATTAATTCATATAGCATTGATGGCAATGGCCTTAATCCAAGAAAGATTTTCACGGACGGGGCACTGGTAGAGTAAGGCCAGCTGATCCACGCGTGTATGGCCTAGATTCTCAGGCCGTAAGTAAATCACCCTTCCAGTACATTTGTACGAATAGATATTCCAACTCGTTCTAGCCGGTCAATATACTCCTGCCCCAATACCGAGGGAGTCATATAACCTCCTCCAAGTTCCCCAATAATCTTACTTTCAGATAGAACCATTGCGGCCTCTGCTAACAGCAAACCCGTCATGGTGTACGGGCAGCCTTCATAGGTATAGGATCCCAACACCCGGATAGGCTTTTTCCCGTCTTGGCCATGATCCGCCGTGGCGACAGCCCTGTACTCAAGCCTGTTTCCAGTTGTGCTTTCCTTAGAAGGGCCTTGGCCGGGGGCGAAGATGACCTTTTGCAAGGCCCAGCGGACTGGAGGTAGGAGTAGGGCCCAAGTGCCAACTAGAAAAAAGAGGTGAAAGACAACACCGGTGAAATAGTTACGAGCTTTCATGGATTCCCAGAAGCGGAAGTTCTTATCGAACAGATGGGGCATGAGTGAACTGCTCCGATGAACAATGGCAGTGTCGCACACTGCCGGTATGGAAGTTGTGACTATTCCAATGTCAGGAACGTAGTGGGCACCTAGAATCTTCTGGGCTATGGGGGTTGGTTCGATTTGAGATGGTTGTGAAAGTGACAAGGCATATGGGTTTTTTAATTCGAGGAGCTCTTTCATAGGGGTATTGTTTATAGTTGTTAGGATTGTGCTGAGTGTGCCTCCACTGGCACCAGCGGCTCTGCATTAACGTGTAAGCAACGAGAACAGCTGAGAAAGAAGGTTAACCTACTTGAAATCGTATATCGATAATTTTACTTCCTTTGTTAGGACAGCAAATTTGGATTTGATGAAACTAGCCAAAGACCATGTTAATAGGTCTGCTGGGGCACTTTCAACCCCATCCGCGGATATAATCTATCAGGTAAGTAAGTACGCTAGGCCTTTACTGGGTAAGACAGCTACGACATACAATTGCTCCCGTTGATTTAGCAGTCTCGTGAAATTTAGCTGCCATCTTTTTCACCCACTGAATCTCTCCCGTTCTATCTATTGGTTAGCTGGTGTAGAGACGTGTCACCGAGAAACAAACGTACACATCAAGGTAATGGGTCCCATTGATCGCACATGCCTCGACGACAGGCGTCGAATGAATATGATACGGGCCCACGCAGTTGATGAGGACTTTTGTCTTTCGAGCAAGGTCCCCCAATGCCGTATCATTCATCTGAATGGGAAGAACCTCTATGTTCCGTCAGTTTTTGGTACACGCGATGCTCGACCGTGAAGCTTACCTGGAGGCGTGCGATCCTCATTTTCCTTCTTCAAATCCGCCGCTAGATTGTCAAGCTTTCCAGCCGATCTCCCAGCAATTGCCCATTTCAAATTGGTTGGGAGGTTTTTCACGATATGTTCTGCACAAAGCCGGCCTGTATACCCAGTAGCTCCTAAAAGCACAAAACTGAAATGGCGATTGAGAGCCATTCTGATGTTCAATGATTCAACCGGGCTTTAGTCTGCTTGAATAGGTGAGGGTGAGCAGGCCAAAATGTGTCTGTAGAGAATTGAGAAGATCTCTCCCAAACAGTGGACGACGCCATGATATCCGCTGGATCTTCGCCTGCCGTCATTCAAGCCATTTTTGGGTTTCACTAAACTTTCTGCTTTCTGCATTAAAGAAACCTCGGGACGGCGCCTTTGATCTTCCGGTCCGAATACATCACGTGGCTGTTGCCAAGAGTTCAGCGAGCAAGCGAGCCCACACAACTTCGAGGCCGAACGACATCTTCGATTTGACAGCACCACACTGAATTTCGTCAGCTTCAAGCACATATCAAGTCGACAAAATGACGAAGCGCACAAAGAGTAAGTTGCTATACTAAAGACTATCATTCCGAGTTTTTACAACAGTGCTAATTTTATTTGTAGAGGTCGGTGTGACGGGTAAATATGGCACTCGGTACGATTTCAATTCCCAATCTCCCTGCTCGACCATTGAGGCGCATTAAACGGGCGATATAACTCGAAATTTGGATCTCGAAATATGGAAAATAACAAAAATCGCTATTTTCGATGGAAACAATGCTAATACGGGAACCCATTTACCAGTTATGGTGCCTCCCTCCGTAAGCAGGTGAAGAAGATGGAAGTCACCCAGCACGCCCGATATGTCTGCACATTCTGCGGCAAGAACTCCGTCAAGAGAACCGCTGTCGGAATCTGGGAATGCCGCTCCTGCAAGAAGTGTGTTGCCGGTGGTGCCTGGACTGTCTCGTAAGTCCTATCCAGAGACCAGCTACCTAAAATTGGAACATACCCAAACATATCGACAACTGCGAAATCAAGAGTTGAACTAACCGGGTTGTTTTCCGATCTACCTTTTAGCACTCCTGCCGCTGCTGCCACCCGATCTACCATCCGTCGTCTCCGAGAAATCGCTGAGGTCTAAACTTGTGGTGGATTTTTTATGGTAGTTTCTATGGTTTTTTAATGGATGGAAATTTTTCCTTTTTTTACCCAAATACGATATTCATGAAACCTGCAATGCAGATGCAGAGGCAACAGTCAAAATCCCGACGACCGGACAATAGACAAATCAAAAATTAAATTCCATTGCTTCATGGTTCCAGTCGCTAGACCTATCTTTTCCAACGTTGTCCACGTACGCCTCGCTATCGCTCTGTGAAGATGAAATTATCCTGAGGGGTTCGAATCACACAGAGGAGGAATGAAACAAAAAATTAGAGTCGCATCAAATGACCGACTGGGTGTTTTGACTATTATCACATGAGCAAGAGACTTACGCCATGCTTTTCCAAGTAAACACGTTTTCTTCTGGATGACTATCCGGATGCAGGACTGGAAGCAGGACATCTCTTTCTTGGTCCCTGGACCCGCTACCGGATCGCATGGATGACCGCTCTCTGAAACAAGTGCCTGTCCAGACATGTCACGAAAATAGATTATTAACACGGGCTGGATATGGCAGGAAAGCGGTCAGTTCCTAGCTCAGTTCAGTCTAATTATCACCTCCCTTTTGATCGTCATCATACATGTAAAGTCCCTCAGCCGCAGCCGCAGTTGTCTCCCCTCCCCCCAACAAAGCCCAAGACCTGATCAAGTTCTTCTTTCTCACTCGTAGGTTGGCTCAATTTTAACTTTTGTGTGGTGCGCAACGCTGATAGGCAGACTGATGATGACCTAATCCTGCAGCTCGTGATGGTCGACTGTCACGTTACTGAAACCATGCCCCATTTTGCCTAGCGCCTTTTACTAGCTCAGCTTCAAAAGGGCCGCCCGCCGCCCCCCCACAACCTCTTCTTACTTCATTCCCTTGAAAAGTCCCCAAAAGCCCGTCAATCCGTCCTTCATGCCGCCACTTAATTATCTGAGGTGCATCTCCGACGTACATCACACCAACAATGTCCGACACATGTATTGTGTGCTTAGGAGACCTTGGAGAAGGCGCTAGCGAGGACAGCATTGTCGCCGAACTTGTGCCAAGACCCAGTGACAACAAGAGTGACGATACTGCTATTGGCAGGGCAAAGCAACCAGCGCGAGCTGTTGCCGAAGAAATCGCGCATTTGATCCCATGTGGTCATAATCTTCATAACGAATGCCTCACGCCATGGGTTGAAAGAGCGAATAGCTGCCCAATCTGCCGACAGAATTTCAATGTGGTCGAACTTGTTACAAAGATCGGAGGTAAGAATCCACTTCAAAATTTAGTACCTTTTTTTTTTTATTTCTTCATTCTCCGATGATCATGTGTGCTAACTTGTTTTCATCTATAGGCCCTGTCCTGTCGTCTTATGTTGTTGAAGATCGCATACAAGTCGCTGAGGTCGACCCTTCGATGATCGTTGATGAGCCTCTCGACGATGTAGATTCGCAGCCTTGCCCTGTCTGCGGGGATGATGATAACGAAGATGTCCTCATGATATGTGATGGCTGCGAGGTCGTCTCACATACCTACTGCGTTGGCCTAGACTCCGTTCCATCCGGTCCTTGGTATTGTGCGCAGTGCGAATCTCAGCGAGCTATTTCTTCTGAGCCACAACAGTCTGGCCGCCGGCGAGTTCGGCGGACGCGGGGCGACCAAAGGAGAAGTCGCAGCCGCCGCCAGGTGCACGATTTCCACTGGGCGCGGGTCTGGCAATCCGTATGGGATCAGCTCAACCTCGACCTTGATTTTCCCTGGGAGGATGAAGACGCAGCAGCGCGCGTTTTGCAACATCAGCGACGTGTAGCTAACAATAGACGGGAATTTAACCAGTGGCAACGCCGACTTCGTGTTGCCGAACGGCAAGGCGGCTTGAATCGTTTCCAAGAGACTGCGCCTGCGCTGCTTGAAATTGGGCGCGGGTGGCCATCAAGGCCTAGACAGAGAGTAGAGTCACCTGAGCCCGAGTCACTAGACGAGGTACGAGCTTGGAATGCTTTTGAGAGAGCAAGAGAGTTACAAGATCACCCAAACCCAACTCGCCGAAAGAGGAAGTCTCCCACGGCGTCTCCTAGGGAGCCGCAGCCGGCAGAACCTGAAAGAAAATTAAAACGGCCGCGAACGAAACGATCCGAAGAACTAGCAGGGTTGGCCGATCAGGGCGGCGAATCCTCGAGAAACGGAAGGCAAGCCCAAGCTGATAATGACACAGTTCCCACCCCTACCTTCCTACAATCACTTTTGAAGGAGGTTGAGGCATCATCTACACCAAGCAAGACGAACGGTACCCATAGGGCGCCTGCCCCATCGTTGACAGCGGCAGACATGAGTTCTTCGGGGCCCTCCTCACCCGCGCTGTCACCCCTTTCCTCCAGCCCATCATCTTCTCGCCCATCTTCGACCACGCCACCACCAAACATTCATACCTCCCGACACTCATCTCCTGACTTTTCCCCTTTATATTCACCAGCGCTTGCCTCTGATTCAATTCAGCAGCCACAAACATCACGCCATGTGCGCTCTCTTTTTGATAATTCTCGCCGCAATCACATTTCATCTTCCCCAACTCGCCCCAACCTATCCTTGTCCGCCAAATCAGATCTTCAAAAGATGGTCAGCGCGGTTCTCAAACCCTTTTACCGGAAACGAGAAGTCTCAAAGGAAGAATATACCGATATTAATTGCAGAATATCCCGAATACTTTACGAACAAGCGGAGACCTTCGATACACTTGACTCTGACACCAAATCCAAACTAGCGACTCTTGCTAGCGAGAAGGTCAATATGGCTGTCGCTTCCCTCAGGGAATCTCGGTCAAATGAAGCAAATGATAGCAGTAGTGGCTCGTGATGAATACACCCTCTGATCCTTGGTATCATATAACTTGATTTTAGCACACTGTACTGTACACTATGGATGGAAAAGGTGTTTTAGGAAGACTTGAACAGATAGAGCGTGGGAAGGTTATGGTAACTACACGTCATGGATTGGGGGATAGCTATCTAAATGGTGTTTGGGGTTTTGGTTTCAGCCTGTATCTTGTTTTATATTTGACGAAGACACGATGAATATGAATATACCCTCCATACTTTGAATATATGCAATCCATTAATTACTCAAGCATTCCAACAATAACTAAGTTTTAGGCGCTGCAACCGCCGCCGCTCCGGAAACGCCAAGCGCCCGTTAAACCTTCACGTGACAGGTACCGCTTATCTCAGCCGACGCGTTTTAGAGTGGGTCGGCTGCCTGCTTTGGGTCGCGCATCGCTAAATAAGAATGAGCGAAGCTTCACGGAGCAACGTCTGAGCTGACTCTGTCCCTGGGTGAATCCTAGGTGAATTTTATAGCAACAGGGCGACACTTACCAGCTTTGTTTGATCAAAAGCATAATATAAAGACTTTGAGCGACTTTGACGAGCTCAATTAATAGTTCCGCTTCAACCACTACCTTGCGTCGGGTCAACGTCAGTGAGAACGGACGACAACGACAGAACTGCCAGCGCGTCAATCCTGATAGCGATATTGTTCGACAGATACAATTGATCACTTTACTGCGCGGTACACTCCCGTGGTATCGCGTATAAGGGGGTGGGGGTTCCATTACGAAGGGAAAAAGAAGCCACGATGCCGGCGCGAACTCGACGCACTCGAGGCGCTACTGCAGCTAAAGCGCGAGAACCAGAGCCTGAACCGGAAATAGAGGTGGAGGAGGAAGAGGAGGAAGAAGAAGAGGAAGAGGAAGAACAGGATGAAGATCAAGAAAATGACGACGAGCGCGACCACGGATCTTTACAGCAGCTTCAGTTTGACAAACCCTTATCATGGCGTGCGGGGAAGCCAATTCCAGTCGGGGAGCTACTCCAGCGATTGGAAAAATTGGGCACGGAACTTCGACAACTTGATCAAGAAGAAACAGATTGCGATTCTTTGACGAAGGTTTCGCATGATCTTGCTGGCGGACACTTGCTGGGACACAAGGATAAGGGTGTGCGGGCGTGGACTGCGTGTTGTTTAGTTGATATTCTACGGCTCACTGCGCCTAGTGCGCCGTTTGTGTTAAATCAGTTGAAGGTAGGAATAACTGGATCTCCATGCACCTATGTTATGGGCGGTTCGGTGCTGACTGAGAGTGCCACTCTTATTTTGCTCTAGGATATATTCACAATGATTGTTACCAGCATAATACCCGCCCTAGCAGATCCTTCTAACGCCTATAACGACCAGCATATATACGTCCTTTCATCCCTAGCAGACGTCAAAAGTATAATTCTTTTGACTGATGTACATGCCCCTGATACCCTCATTATCCCTCTCTTTAGGTCCTGCTTTGATATAGTTTCTGGTTCGTCAAATGCTTCCACGGGGGAAGATCTAGCAAAGAGTGTGGAATATGATTTGACGCGATTACTCGTTCCAATCATCGATGAAGCTCCCAACCTAGCGCCGGAAGTGATAGACGCAATTGTCGCACAGTTTGTCCGTGTCGATCCACGCGCTTCTGATCAATCCCTAGGCTCGTCAGGAAAGGGTAAACGAGGCGGAATAGCTGATCCGAAACAAGGAACTTTACTATTAAAGGAATACCCCCCTGCATATGATATGGCTAAAGCTATCTGTAACGCCTGCCCGGAAAAAATGACAAGCTATATAAGCCAATATTTCAACAATGTGATAATAGATGCTTCGGGCTCATCCGGTGCCAGCGGATTATCGAAATCTTCTCACCGACGAAACCAGATGGACGACTCGGAAGATGAAGGGGAGAACGCCAAAGATCTGAACAAAGCGCATCGGCTTATTCGAGAGCTATGGCGCGCCTGTCCCGATGTGCTCCAGAATGTCATACCGCAGATTGAAGCAGAGCTGTCTGCTGATTCGTTGTCACTTCGTTTGCTTGCGACACAGACGATTGGCGACCTCGCTGCTGGTATCGGTGTTGCAGGCCCACCCCCTGATCCAAACATGGACCCAACTGCATACCCGCCTCTATCACTCGCGAATGAGTTCCAGACGACGCCGAGCCTCAGCCCATTACTCACCCCACTCTCGCCCAAACCATTCTCGCAAGTACATTCTACAGCATATGAGAGCTTCCTCACCCGCCGACACGATAAGTCTGCATCTGTTCGAGCGTCGTGGGCGACTGCTATTGGGCGAATTCTACTCACCTCCGCTGGTGGTTCTGGTCTGAGTACGAATGAAGAGGTGGAGCTCGTAAATGGACTCGTGAGGATGCTTGGGGACGCTGATGAGAGAGTGCGTATTGCTGCAGTTGAAATCATCGGCAAATTTGACTTTGCGAATATCGTCAAGAAGCTCGGCATAGATGGAGGATTATCCGAGCCAGAATCGCTTCTATCCGTTTTAGCAGATCGGGTGAAGGATAGGAAACATTCTGTTCGCGAACAGGCCATGTCTATCCTAGGCCGCATGTGGGCCGTGGCGTCAGGGGAGATCGAGGCGAATAACGAGCAAGTAGTCCCGATCTTAAAGGATATCCCCTCCAAGATATTTGATGCCTTCTACACCAATAATTTGGACATTCAAGTTCTGTTAGACCATGTCATCTATGAGGTTCTCCTCCCACTGAAATACCCGCCTCACAAATCCAAAGGTGCAAAAGGAGATTCTCAAGCCAAGAAAATTAAGGTCCCAGAATATGACCCTGACTCAATTCGAGTTCGGAGGATCCTTACCTTGGTAAAAGGGTTGGATGAGCGATCGACGAAGGTATTCTTTGCTCTGCAAGGACGTCAACGGAAGATGGAGACATTTATAAGTTTCTATTTGAATGCATGCGAGGACTACAACGTAGGTCCCCCCACCAATTTCTATCAGTGGTTGATGCTAACTTCTCCATAAGGGCGGAGTAATGGAGGAAGATGAGGATAACATCAAAGCTAGGCTTACCAAAGTCATCGACACCATTGCCAAAATGCTTCCGGAACAATCACGCGTGTCCGCTGACTTATGGAAGTTTGCTAATATGCACGACCGTCATAGCTATCAACTGCTTCGAACTGCAATGGCAGTCACTAGCGATTACAGAACGGTTACAAAGGCCATAAGGGATTTCTCAAATCGAATCAAGTCCAGTACATCCGCTACTACGACTATGCTGGAAACCCTCATGCCGTTAGTATACAGAAGCAGTTCGTTGATATTCAACAAGAGCCATATTCCCCCCATCATGGAATTGTCAAGAACGGATGAGCTAGGGCTAGGCAATACCGCGCATGAAATTCTACGCGAGACATCCTCCCAAAATCCTGAAGTTTTGGAGACTCATATCAAAGAAATATGCCAGGATCTGGAAACCCAGGCTCCTTCTGCGAAGAGGAGTGATGACCCCGCTGTGGCCCAAATCCTCAAGGCTTGCGCTGGTTTTGCCAAAAGACTACCAGCCAAGCTGCCCTCAGACAGGAAATTTATAGTTGCTTTGACGAATTATGCAATGTATAGCTCGTCTCCCATTGCCGCCAAAAATGCAGTCTCTATAATAATGGCAACCGCAAGCAAGACGCAGATGTATGCGGCGGACTTGGTAAAATCTAGCGTCAAGGATTGTCGTTTCGGGTCGGACCATTTCCTCACGAAACTTGCTGCCATATCTCAGCTAAATCTTCTAGCACCTGGAGAAGCTGACGATCACGGAGACGAAATCATCAACATCGCTACTCATGAGATTTTACTGAAGAATCGTAATTCGCAACCCGAATCCGGATACTCATGGTCTAATGATGTGGACGAGGAGACAGAAGCGAAGGAATGGGCTCTTAAGATTCTCGTGAATCGTGTCCGCTCTAAAAGGGCAACCGAAGATGATGACGAGGTTAAAGAATATCTGGAATCCGTCTACAACATCCTCAATACACTCATTGCAGACCAGGGAGAACTCGCTAGGAAGAAGGATACACCCCCTGCTCAAAAATCGAGGCTCCGCTTGCTCGCCGGTAAATTGGTCGTTAAACTCTGTGCTTCCCGGAGCATTTGTGATCGATTGTTTACTCCAGCCAATTTCAATCATATCGCGTTATTGGTGCAAGATCCGCTATTTGAAGTCAGGAGTGGCTTTATCGGTCATCTGAAAAAGAAGTTAACTCAAAATACTCATCTAGGCCCTCGGTGGTATGCAATTGCGTTTTTACTCGCATTCGAACCGAATGTCACATTGTACGATAGCACCATGACCTGGTTGCGGTCTCGAGGAGTCTTTTTCTCCCGCCAATCCCAATCTAGTAATACTAGCAAGGGGCAAGACGGGAATCCGTCGCATACCACCATGGAAGTTCTTTTTGCACGCTTACTCTCGCTCCTGGCACATCACCCCGACTACCCTCCCGAATCATCCGAAGAAGCAACCAAGGTGGACGACCTGGTTGATTTCACCCGCTACATCCTCTTCTACCTCTCTACAATTGCCAATGAAACAAACCTCTCCTTGATATTCCACATCGCACAACGTACGAAACAAGTGAGAGACGCTATATTAGACTCTGACTCCGACCTCACGATTTCCAACCGCCTACGCACCCTTTCGGACCTCTCACAAGCTACCATCCGCCGGTTTGCAGAAATATACTCGCAGCAACACAAGATTGGAGGCGGGGCTTCAAATGGAGTGGAGAATATTCTCCAGACTTACCCTGGCAAGATGAGACTGTCTAGTTCGTTGTTTTCGAATATACCAAGCCAACTCGAAGCGCAGGATATTGCAGAGCAGGTTTTCCTACCGGAGGAAGTCGAGGATAGGTTAGACCGAGTTGTGAGGGCTTTTATGAAGCCTAAGTCTAGCGCATCTGCGGGGAAGAAGAGGAAGATAGAAAGCTCGGGGGCACGCAAAGGTGTTAGTGCTACTAATGGGGGTGGTGACGATAACGAAGACTATCACGGAGGTGCAGCCAAGAAGGTACGGAAAGAGAAGAAGAAACAAACGGCCCGAACTGTGCCCATAAGAAGGAAGCCTGGTGAACGATCCAGTGTAGGATCGAAAGAATCGAAGCGAAAGAAGAAGGCTGAGGAAGATGACTGGGGTTCTGATGCTGGTGCAGACGGTGGTGCTGTCTCCGCTGGTCGACGCAAGAGCGGTCGTGGAGTTAGGAAATCCGGCATCAGTTATGTTGAACCTGATAGTGACCAAGACGATGAAGAGATGGTTCAATGGAATCAGCAGGAGGAAGAAGGAGGAGAAGAAGGCGATGAATCTGAGGGAGAGGAAGAGCAGTCTGCTCAATCTGATATAGCAGAGGAGGAGCCTGAAGATAAGGGCAAAAAGGTGCAGAAGCATAAGGGAAAGGAGGTCAGCGACGGAGAGGATACCGAGATGAGCGATGTTCCATCTAACCTCTCCTCACCGCCGCCGCCACCAGCTACAGCATCTCCATCGCCTCCTCCGGCTTCAAAACCCCGACGTGGTCGAGCTTCTAAAGCGCAAGCAAAGAAACAACCGACACCACCACCGCCCAAGAAAGGCGGAAGAACGACACGACGACGAGCTGCTGCATGACATGACTTGTATGTGTGAGATAGCATTGATATCCAGCTTTCTGTAGTATTTTTCATATCTAAGTATCTCCTTTTAAATGAAACCGTATATCTCTTTTTTCTCCTTTTCTCCTTTTTGTCGTGTTCGTGTTTGGCCTGTTTGCGTGTTCTCGTTCCCTTCGCCCAAAAGGACAACTTGCGGCCTCGCGATTTTAACCAGCATGAAACTCGACGCTCTTTTTCTTTCTTCTGCGTTCTTCTGCTTGTTCTGTTCTTTGTTGTGATGTTTTATTGTCTCTAGACTATCTCCTCTTAATAAACCGGGTAGTGCTCTCTCTTCTCCAGGCTCCGGCACAAAGCTACATCCCAAGCTCCGAGCTACCTATATCTCAGGACAGCTATAACAATTCCAACCGACAACGACAACAAGAGCTCGAGAACTCCGCTACATTGACTGATCGAACTAGAATGAATTGAAACTCGGAATAGAATCGAAATCTACCCTACACCGAGGCGTGAATTTATCCATACCTTCGAAACCCCCGGTTCCCCGCACGATTTACTTCCTCACGCGTCGGTTCTTTCGCTCCGGTCTATTATTACTCTCACGATGACACGATTCAATAGCGTCGGCGCTTTTCTTGCCTGCGTTCTTGCATTTGCCGGAGTTAGCGAGGCAGGGACTATTGTGCCAGGCTCGAGTTTTGGCAATTCGAAACGGTATGGCTGCTATTCGGCGTTGTTGCTGCGGAGCTAGTCTCACAGCTTCGCGGGCACGTATCATTCATGAAATAATATATGCCTACTCTGTTCTGAGTTGTTTTGACTTTGTTTATTCCTTCCAGGTCACCTCAAGATGGCCAAACGCTGCCTGGGTGGAAAATGGGGGGTGTAGGATATGTTCCAGAAGTGGTGCGTCAATTGAAATCTATGTGTACGACTTGTACGGGATATCATGGGACTAACACCTTCTCTTTTGCCTCATCTAGCTTTCCGATCGAACTATTTTGACCCCTCCGTTCGCTGGTGAGAAACGGGGTGCTTTATGGGCTGCAGAACCGTATGTCATTTGAGGATTCCTATTTCGGCATACGTTATTTCCGTCGCATGGTGTTGATAAATATATCTAGACTCACGCAAGAAGAATGGACTGCTGAACTCACACTTCGAGTCAATGGCGAAGAGAGGGGGGATGGGAACTTCCAGCTCTGGTTCGTCAAGGATGGGTACGCCACGATAGGGACGTCCAGCATATACGATAGCAATCCTTTTGAGGGATTGGCTATCTCTCTCGATATGAATTCTGGCAGGGTTAGTCAACTGGGACGAGGGAACAAGAGGGCCCGTTATATCTACTAACGTTTATAATTGCATAGGGAAGCTTGCGTGGATTCCTGAATGACGGAACAACAGACTTCAAGACTCGCAACAATGTCGATTCCCTAGCCTTTGGACGATGTGACTACACATATCGAAACCTCGGTCGTCCTTCGAGAATCGTAGTTAGACATACAAACCTGGCTTTTGAAGTCACAGTGGATGGCCAGCCTTGTTTCAAAACTCCAAAGGTGAGAGCTCCTTGATCAAGTATGCTGTTCTCTTTGTTACAGCTATTCTAATTCTCCATCAGGTATATATCCCACCAGGAAAAAATTTCGGTGTTACGGCAGCTTCAGCCGCGGATCCAGATTCCTTCGAGGTGTTCAGACTCGTCGTCGACACCCCCAATGATAACGAGGCTACTCATTCCAATAACGCAAGAACCCAACGCAACTATGAAGCGCAGCATCGGCCAAACGAAGCCAGCCCCAACAGCAATAACAATAACAATGACAACCGCAATAGCCAGCCATCCGTCGACACAGCCGCCCTTGAGGCACAGCTTAGGGACGTACAACGGCAACTACAGGATCTCACGGTCACGACCAAGAAAGTCCTCGACGAGGTATTTGCCTTCAGCTCCGATAACACTGAACGTATGAAGGAATTAGGCCGCATCATGGCAAGCCGCAGTCAAATCAGCAGCCTCGAATCAAAGATGGAGTACTTCGATCGAAAGATAGATGAAGTTCAGAAGGAAGTGAAAAGCCTGGACCCCTCAAATCAAATAGCCAGGCTGCAAAACATCATACAACACTCTCACACTGGCCTAATCGAACATCTCCAGGATTCTTCCAGCAGTTCGTATAACCCTTCTGCCCATAATTTGGAGCCCTCCTAGTCTTGTCATACTAACAGTGTGTCTTTCTAGAAATCCTCTCCTCTGCCCCACGAATGGGTCTCTTCATCTTCTTCATCGTGGCTGTCCAACTCGCTCTCGCGGCATCTTACATCTGGTACAAACAACGACGAGCAAATATGCCCAAGAAATTCCTCTAAATCGCCTACGTACCATACCCACACTACCACACATTACACATCTCAGGCTCACCGCCCAGTCACCAACACCTCAATATCCCTTCCATTTAGCATCTTCTTTCCTTGCTCGCGAGTATTAACTCGCCCACTGTACATGTTTCGCTCAAGTTCGCCTTTTTTTTTCCCTTCTCGGTTTTAGTTGTCTAAGCATTGTTGGATTGAATTCTCACTTTATTTTTAAGTTCTCCTTCTCATGTTTTGTATTGAATGTAGCGTGTAAAAGATAGGAAGTATAGATAGATGTTATGCGTCTACTTTAGGAGTTAGAAGGTTATATTTCACTATTTCCATACACTGTTCAATGAGAACTCAACCCTCCAAGTACATACTACAGATTTGTTGGGGCTGTAGGATAGCATTTCTCTAGAGGACCTATCCGTCTATCTAGCCATTGTGAGATCCAGAAATCAATGAATATTATGTGTGTAATCATATTTATTGCATGCAAAAATTGACAAAGCTAACCAGCTATCGTAGCAAGAGGTAAGAAACCGACGCTCATGAATGTAAGAAACGCTAATACATCAGGACATGACATGACACTTTTTAAAAAAGAGACATATTGTACACGGGATATGGTAGAGCATATTGAATACAGAAAAGAAAGAAACGAAACGAAATACAAGAAAAGCCGCGCCGAATTTCAACCGAAGGAAGATTTTGATATAAACGCCTTTCCTCTTTTTTTCCCAGTCTAAAAAACACATGACCGAAGCAACAAAGGAAGGAAAAGGGCATGCTTGCTAATGCCGATGCTCTTTTGTAAGGCCGTAAAAGTGAGAACCGGAACTCCTGTGCATGCATGCAAAGAAGGAAATTTTAGTCGGTCTAATGGTGAATAAAAGTAGCAGAAAAACATAGGGGAATTGCAGTGGTGAAATACAAGGGGAATAAGGCAGAGAGCCGTCAGGTTCATAGTGCGTCGGCGGAAAGGTTAGGCCGTGGTTATCGGGCTCGCTTGGAGGAGTTATAAGGGGTGACCTCTGGAATATGGAGCCGGAGAGTGAGAAGGTGATGTAAGATCATTTTCATGCCCTTGTAGTGGAGGCAGGTAAGGCCGCATGGGTGCATCGATAAGTGCCGAAGGCAGGTGGTAAAGGGCCTGTATACAGGCATTGAATGGCCATATTGGCCTGCAGGATGCATGGCGGTAAGGGACGTTTGTATGACCCTGTAAGAGTGGGACTTTGAGGCCACCCGTGTAGGTAATGGTAGTTGTTGTTTGTGCCCCACGCCCAACAGCAGCTAAGGAGTATGTGAAGGACCGCGTACGGGCGAGTAGTAGAAGGTTTGTTTCGCCAAAGTAGACGCATTAGGCAGGCGGGTATGTAGGCGATTCGAATGCCCTTATTAGAAGCTAGCGCTGGCTTTGATTTAAAAGCCATAGTCACGATGGCAGAGAGTACTGCTAGGCTCATAAAAGGCTAGCGCGCGTGGGCGAAAATGATGACTTGCAACGTGGATTTCGCAGTGGCTGCTGTACCAACACGGGTGTTCAAAATCCCGTACTGGGCGTGGCCTTGAATTGTTGTCTGCCGCTCTGTGTCTCGAGACACGAAATGAAGCGAAGTGCCAAGCTGCTGGTATTATAATTGTTGTAGAACCTGACTGACTCCCTGCTTATCCCCTTGAAAATCAGCTGCAACAAAACGCTCACACAAGTATAGAAAACCCAAGGAACATGCTAAAATTGTTCAATGGGAGGGAACAAGGGAGAAAACAAAGAGAAAACTAAGGAAAGTTTTGTAAGTAATGGGGGGCTAAGGAAAGGGGTTTCAACTTAGCCGAAGTCATTGTCACCGAGGCTCCTGCCAAAGACACGGCTGGCCAGCGATCAGATTCAGAGACATGTTACCGTAGGCTAATGGCGTGAATTATTCAAGTGGTGGAGCG